>JAGFML010000048.1:0-286640 GCA_021030945.1 Pyrenula aspistea | reverse complement strand
CGCTAACGATATATTGACCGCTGGCTCCCGGCATCGCCTTCCACCGACAAGACCTTCAAGACCCCTCATCTGACGCCAGCATGCAGTACACTGAATGGGATCTACCTAAGTTAACCGGCTCGGGCACAATGCAAACTCTCCCAGCTCGGCGAATTAGGTAGGATTTCTTGTTAAAAAAAGGCTACAGTGTAAGACCGAAGTTTTTCTACGATCAACATTTCTTGGGCCGATTCCTTTACACGCTGCTGGGCTCTAAGCCCCAGGCTTTGTTGAGGCGAAACTTAGGATCCAAATGCATTTCAAACGGAAAAAATAAAACTAGTAGCTTGTATCGAACTAGTTTTTTTCGTTTTGTGGGATTTGGGAAAACCAAATATCCTACATCCTTACGAAAAAAACAGCGAATCTTCCTAATTCCACCCGAAACCCACTTAACAAAGCCCATCTCACGTCTGGATCTCCTTGCTCTCCTCGATGGTCGTCGGCGCCGCCTTCTCGCCGCCTTCTCCGCTGTTCGCCCTCTCGAGCTGCATCTCCTTCTCCTTAGCCATGTGGTCCGGCCCGACGTTGAGGTCCGTCGTGCGTCGCACGTCCACGGTCTCCTTGTTGAAGAAGTTGACGTAGATCGGAAACGCCCAGGCCATGATGTATCCCATCATAGGGATCGCCATCGCGATGTGTGCGTTGTGGTTTTGGACCACTGTACACACCAGAGAGTCAGCATCGAAAAGTAAAAATCGTAGGACAATGCACGGGAAGTATTCATAAACGTACCAGCACCAGTCATCGGTGGGAAAACCATTCCCCCGGAAATAGCTGAGACCAAGAACGAACCCCCTCTCTTCGTGTGCCGCCCCAGTCCTCTCAGTGCGAGCGTAAAGATCGTCGCGAAACAGCAACTCTCGAAGCAGAGCACCAGGATCAGCATCGCAATACTGGTGTCCCCCTTCGTCGTAATAGCAGCAACTACAAAAACGAAGCAGAGGAATAGGTAAGTTCCCAGAAAGTACCTCGGCTTAAACTTCGGGCTCATCATCAAGAAACCCGCGACGAAACGGTTGAACGCATACAGACCCTGGCCCACAGCAAGGAGGTCGGACGATTTGCTCTTGCTCTTGCCTGCTTCCATGGCGAAATTGATGAAGTAGTTCGCGACCGCGACTTGCGCTCCGACGTAGCAGAACTGCGACCACACGCCGAGGAAGAGGTTGTACTGCTTTCTCAGTGGGCCTGGGTCGTACTCTGCGATCTCGACCTCGATGGTGCCCATATCTGCGTCTGTGATCTCGGGCATCGGGGCCAAGAAGAAGAGGATCAGCAGAAGCCCGACGAAGCCTGCGACTCCAAGGTATGTCCACTGGACGTTCTGGAGACCCTCGGTTGTATTAACGGTGTGGGCGAAGAAGACGCGGGAGGCGAGGAGAGGTGCGACAAATGAGCCGACGCCCTGGACAGCCTGTGCAAGATTGAGACGGATCTCCGAGTAGCGAGGCGGTCCACAGATGGCGAGGAAAGGGTCCGCAGCGGTTTCGAGGGTGGAGAGCCCGGCACCGACGACGAACATACTACCTGTCGAGGACAAAATTAGCACTATATGCAGCTCAAAGGACCTAATTTATATCAAAGAATACTTTTTCCACGCACCACAGAAGCCACCAAAACTCTTCTTCACTCCGCTAGGCCAAAACAATAGACATCCAACAGCCAGGACTGCTAGTCCGGTCATGAAGGTAACCCTGAAGCCAAATTTTCTAAGGGTCCATCCCGAGATGGTCAGAGGGCAGAGGAAGTAGGCTCCGAAGTAGGCGGCGGAGAGACCAGAGGCTCTGCTGGCCGTGATATTGAGTTCCTCCTGAAAGTGCGAGTTGAGAACATCCTGAGAAACGTTTGGGATCAGTCAACAAGTTTAGAGGAGGATGGCCATATTGCTTAGGGTAGGTCAATTCGAGACGTGAAGACTGCTTACCAGGAGACCGTAGGCAAATCCCCAGAGGAAGAACAAGATCGTAACTGTTGCTCGGTCAGTCTGTGCTTTGTTATCATGAAATACAGCCAGGTACCCAAGGTATTTGGTATCAACGATTGCTTCAGCGTCAAATGCACCGCCGATGTGACCTGGTCGTCAGCGACAGTGATCTTGCGGCTCCAAATAGCCATCTTGACAATCTCCTTGCAGTCCTCGACTCGGGGTTGTATCAACTAATCGTTTTAAAGTCGCGTAGACAGCACACCCTCCCTCCCCCAAACAGGGTCGCGGTGGTTTTAATTCTATTCCTCTCCATCCTTGCAGCATGGGTCTTCCCCGGACGGCTGGTCGACATGGTGCTGGGTGGTCGTTCGGAGGCACGCGAAGCAAGGTCAATGGATCGCGTGTGGAGGATCTGGGGTGGATAAGCGGGGCGTTTGTGGAGATCGGTGTATTGCGCGGCAAAAGTCTTGGGACCCTGGGCGAGGCTTTCGGGTCAATTAGTCCCGAGGGCGAGCCAACATTCTACATGGAAGGAGGATAACAGTAAACCCTCCATCAGGTACTAAGAATCAAGAGATTCTATCTCTGCTCAGTATGCATCATTCCGTTTACAAGATAACAGCGGACGCTATGATGATGTCTATGCGAATGAACAACACCCCGAGGTCACGCTCTGGTAGATTCATCTTCTGTTGTAGTTCACGTACCGGCTGGCCAAAAACAGCAAAATCAAATTGGTACCGATGAAGGCCGCGAGGACTCCCAGATCCCGCCATCGATGCTCAAAATTGAATCCCAATGGTTCGTAAAATTGATCCCCAACCTTGTAGGCGCAGTACGCGCATGATTCTGTGTCATTCCTCGAAAGGTATCCTGGCATTCCTCTCGCAAAGTAATCGGCCATATACTCGCCACAAGTCAGATTAAATGGCGCCGAGAAATGATTAAACTCATGCGGAGCACACTGAACAGGCTGACCGTGCAATTCGGTGACGACCATCCCGCCAACGAGCCTTGTGAAAGGGTTGAGTTGGTATAACCACGAACGCCAGAAGCCAGGTATCTGGGGTTTAGGGATGGTGACACCGCAGAAGAGCGCAAAAACAACCATGAGAAAGGGATTGAGATAGGACGAGATAAAGGCGCTGGGTGTGAGCGCTTGGACCATCTGGCCCAGAGTAACGGAAAACAATTCCGTGATGAGGATCATAAGAAATTGGTACCCAGCACGAGACGGAGCGGATTGGAAACCTGGGAGGTAATAAAGTGGTAGGAAGAAGCTTACGGCGCAAAGTATTGAGTATGGAATTTCCGCAACAACCATGGCCAGAGCAAAGGGAAATTGAGAGTAAGCTTTGGCGGCATTTTCCCGATAAAAGATCATTCGGGAGAGGTCGTACTTAGGCTCAACCTGAGCGAGAATGAGAGCTGGGATAATCGTGGCTTGGAAAATGACGAAGATGCGGTATTGAAGCGAGGAGCGAGAATTGTCCAATTGTAGGAACGCGAGCCCGCTAACAAGTGCAACGATCACGTGGTTGAACAGTCGAGTGAAGCCGTAGTTTGGTGACCTCCAGAAGGCCACATTTGTTCGAGTGATGACAACTTTGATCTGTTGCCATAATGGTGTGGCATACTCTCTCTCGTCGACCACTGGTGCATCGCCTATCTCTTGAACACGCCTCGCTTTCAAATCAGCTATAGTTATTTGAGTCTGGTGGAGTTCTGGGGAGTCTCTCCAGACATCGCCCCAGTCCCTGTATCCTAACCTTGGGGTCAATCCAGCGCCAATTGCGTCAAGCATCCATTCAGCTGGGTTAGCGTCAGGAGGACAATCAGCACCGTGCCTGTGGAAGTAATCTAACAAAACACAAGCGTCCCTTCCGATGTCTCCAAAGTAGACGCATTCCCCACCTTTCTGGAGGAGCAGTAAACGATCAAAATTTTCGAAAAGTGCGGCATTAGGCTGGTGGATTGTGCATAGAATAGCTTGTCCTGCTAGTGCAAGTTTTCGCAGAAATCTAACAATGTTGAAAGCGGATTGAGAATCAAGGCCGGAAGTAGGTTCGTCAAGAAAAAGTAGCAACTCCGGTTTCGCGGCGAGCTCTACCCCTATCGTGACTCGCTTACGTTCTTCGACTGATAAACCGGCGTCTGGGGTCCCGATGATTGCATCAGCGAGATTGTCGAGTTCAAGAAGCTGCAAGACTTCCTCCACATAAGCATATTTTTGATCTTGTGGGAGATGATAGGGCTGTCGAAGATCAGCGCTAAATCGAAAGGCTTCCCTAATGGTTGCCGTGGATTCGTGGACATCGAGCTGCTCGGCATATGAAGTGCCACGTTGGAATGCAGTCCCTGGTGCAACACCGTCAACAAGAATATCGCCCCCTATGACGCCTATATTTTTTCTCGCTGCTAGTACGTCTAGCAATGTAGTTTTCCCGGCTCCGGATGCTCCCATCAAGGCGGTTAGTTCGCCAGGCTTCACGTACCCGTAGACGTCACGGAGAAGCCTCAGCTGTCCGCTTGGAGTGGGCACATCGTAGGTTATTTTCTCCCATGTGAGGATCGACCTAGATCTAATCTGGAGATCAGACCCTTCATCTTCCTGACGCCCTTGATTTCTCCCCCTCTTTTTCGTGGTGCCATCGTTACTTTTCTTCCCATTTCTACTTTCCCGCGCGAAGAAGGTAGTGGTACGTCCACCGGCTCCGTACCTAACTGCCTCGCCAAGCAACGTATTGCAGCAGAGGAAAAACACAATGAGAACGATGTTGAGGCCCCAATTCCTCCAAAGGTCGAATGAGGAATATTGAAATTGCTTTTCAATATACTGACCTCCAGCAATCCAATTAGAGCCCGCGGTTGACCCTGGCAGAGTACAAGCTCTGTTGACGGCGCTGTTGTATCCATGTCCGGAGGGGACGAGCGAATCCTCTGTGCAATTCAGAGTCAATCTGCCGAACTCGTTCATCATCAGTGCCGAAAAGCCTAGACCAAAAGTGTCGACCCAGAATATCCAACGTAGGAACTTTGGCTCACTGTGATATTGCACCAGATACCCACTCGTGGTTATAAGCAGCGTAAGAAGTGTGGCTGCGCATTTCATGGCGGAGTCAAAGTCCGGGCATAGGGAACCAAGAGTCCGAAAGAACAGGGTCATTGCAAGGTAACTTGTGACGATGACCAACACGAAGATGAAA
Source organism: Pyrenula aspistea (assembly GCA_021030945.1). Taxonomy (NCBI): domain Eukaryota; kingdom Fungi; phylum Ascomycota; class Eurotiomycetes; order Pyrenulales; family Pyrenulaceae; genus Pyrenula; species Pyrenula aspistea. Next base: position 281,465 of record JAGFML010000048.1, on the reverse strand, counting down.
AAAGCTCCAGCGTCTCGAACTAATCCACACATGAAGTATACGATCAGACTGAATACAAAAATCTGCACGGTGGAGAATGCAAGGTCAACAAGTATCTGAGCAATCCATAATGCCGAGGGCCGATAGAATGTGTACGATCTATGTCTGTTTATGACTGGCCGTCCAAGCATGACGGTCCCAAGCTCGGCAAACGCCTGGAAAACATTGAACAATAGGGAAATGAACAATAAGCCACTCCTGGTGAAAGCGCCGGCGGATGTCTTAGGTAGATCGAGCCATACAGTCCCAAGAATTATAGCAATGGTAATGGAGGTCGTCCAAGATACGACAAGCCTGAACTTATCCTGCCATTTGATCAGAAATTGACGTTGCATGAGGATCCAAATCTGCAGGTAATATGGTATGCTGTAGACCGATGACTTGGGCGTATGTTTGCGTTTTGCCTCCTTGTTTGCAGTCTGGAAATCTTCGTAGACATGCCTTTCCTGATCCATCCGAGCTTGGTATGCAGACATTTCCTCTGAAAGCGCCTTGGAGTACCAAGACTGGTTGAAGGCCTCCACGAAGGAATCTGGTGTCGAAGGACTATCTTCGGCAGAGCGTCCCTCGGCATATTCTCGTTCAAATTCGTCAGTGCAGCCTGTCAAGTAGTCAGGTGTCGTCATTCTTGGCTTTGGTTGAAATCCAAGTCCTTCAAAATACCGTCTTGCTTCACACGTCGGACCATAGAAAGCTTGCCGGCCAGAGTCAATCACCAGCACTTTATCAAACTGGGCATAGATCATTTCTGACGCTTGATAGAGAGAAACAAAAGTAGTGGTCTTGTAAATGTTGGTCATGATACGCAGGGATTTCGCGTAGTCTGCAGCTGTTGATGCGTCTAGTCCTCGAGTTGTATTGTCCCAGGCACACACTGTAGCTCCAGTGACCATCATCTCCGCAATCGATACTCTTTTCTTCTCCCCACCGGAAATGCCTCTTATGAATTGATCTCCAACGACAGTATTGATGGTGTGTTCAATATTAAACATTTTAAGGAGGGTCTTGATGACCATGTTTTTGAAAGCCTTCTTGCCCAAGCCGCTGGGTCGCTTGCCGGGAGTTTTGGTGTCCAATGCGAATCCAAGAGTTTGACCCACTGTTAGACTAGAGGTATGAACGTCGTCTTCCTGGTTATAGACAGCTTCACCCCGATACTTCTTCGCGAACGTCTCTGAGTCAAATGGCCCATAAAGTACTTCACCATTGACAGCTGTATAGCCATATCTCTGGTTCGAGATTACCTTTAGGAATGTCGTACAGCCACTGCGCGGTCGACCCAGCACGAGTACCATTTCGCCTGGCTTTGCAACGCCCCTGAAATTGTGGAGAATATCGAGCTCTTTTCCCGTCTTAGCCGCACCTAGAAGCCGCATGATCATGCCTGGGAAATTGAAAAATGAAATAAAAGCATCTGGAAAGGTCGGGGCAAAGATCTTAACTCCGCCAAGCCCTTTGACTGTGAGATTATCCCAAATAACACCAATCCGTTTGGGTTTGATACCGGCTTCGTACTCCGCAGTCTGATTTCCTCTCAAAACATTTTCCAGGTTCCAAGGTTCTTCAGAAGAGTCATCCGGTTGCGCCTTTTCAAGATCTTTCTCAAGTCGTGAACGTTGTCTAAAAGCATTTCTTTGACTGCTGGCGCTGATATGGGAGAGTTCTCGATTCAACTCTGCAAAATCTTGCTCAGCTTCCTTAACGTCGACTCCAGACTCCTTCGTATCATGGGTCTTTTCTACATCGTGCAGCCTCTGATCCATGCTTTAGCGAGACCTCACCGTTCGCTTCTCATGCCTGACCTTCGCAACCCTGTCACCGCGGTGACCTAGACAGTGGTGTTTCACAATTCAACAATTGTAATGCGTGAGAGAAAATACAAGACAGTGCATCCCACGGTAGAAAACGATCCTTCGACAAGAATGTTACTTGTATCAAATATTTGCTAATTACACCGAGTCTAGAGCATGAACGAATAACAGTAATACCGTGATGAAGAAGTACGCAAGCCTTTTCAAGAAACAACAAAAGAAACAACAATAGATTGACTTAGCGGTGTAAAGCATCGCCGAGCTTTTGACCAGGGCAGCGTAGCCTCGAAACCCCCATCTTTGCTTCACCGTAACGCAGGCCCAAACAAGCCCAAAAAGATCTCCAACTACCGAGGGTAAGAGGACATGGGCTCGTAAACGGGTGCGGGTCCGCAAACTTATGCACCGTTTCCATCTCATCCCACGCGTTGCGTCAGGAAGAGGAGAACGGGAGGAGGTTTTTAGTGGGTGAAATGGAAAAGGTGCAGAATTTCCGAGCCATTCAGGAGCCGAGGTTCTGCCGGGCCGATGAATAGCGGCAGATGCCGAGACCGAGACCTCACTCGATCTGCACCATAAGTGAGTCACATTTGCACCCTCGATATGATCATTTTTGCACCTGACAGTCCGGCAACGCGAGTATTGGTGGTTTCGATAGTTCCACTCGTCGGCCATGAAAGAGGCATGATAGACGGTCCTTTTCGCCGAGTCTATAGCGCCGAAAGTTCTTGAATTCTTGAAGGTAGGTACCTTTTACCAACTTTGGTATACGATACGTCCGACCAATAGCATTCCGTCTTCAGGAACTAGGACGTGCTCCGGTTGACTCGTACCAACTCTTTTTCGCTCCAAGGGGGCAGGACGAAGCACCCGCACAATGACGGACATGCCTTGCTCTATTTGTAACTGATACTTGTATTGCAAAATCAAATTCCTATGAGCAGCACTACGTACGCCGTGGCTCCGCTAAATGCTACCTCTTATCATTCCATGAGACAGATTTTATGCCGCCCGCTGCATACTCTGACTAGAACGCCGAACGGGAGAAAAAGCCGAACCCATCTATGCCTTGATTCCCAATGCACCACCGCCAAATTGCTGACCACCAGGCCGACGGCCTTGCTGTCCACCAAACCGAGGATTTCCTCCTGCAGCCCTTCCGCCTCTGCCCTGGCCGCCCCTGCCGCGATTTCCTCCCTGGTCTCTCTGGAAGGCATTTGCCATACCTTGAGTGCGCTGCTCCAATAGCTTCTCGTTCCCTTCGAGAATGCCCATGGCCTTTTCGGACAACGAGATGACTTGGCTCTGAAGTCGCGATAGCTCGACACCTTTTCGGAAGATGATGGCATCATTGACTTGATCAAGTGCTGCGGCTAGCTCCTCGTGCGAGATCATCTTTGAGACGATTGCCGCAATCTTCTTGTCCGACAATTCGAACATTCCAGATAGGGTCTTCAGCGAAAGGGTATCATAGTATGGAGCGTAGGTAAACATGTATGTTCGTAGACCCTCTTCTTGGATTTGGTTAGCAAGCATCTCCTTCACTTTCTCTTTGTCCTGGCCAAGAAGGTCCCAGATTCCAATCTTTGCGATGAGTTCTTGACAACGTTTCCAGTCTCCACTAGCAAGAGCCTTTGCAGCCTGCATAACATGGTCTCGAGTGTTTTCAGGTGGACCGGTGAAGACTTGACGTTCGGTATACTCGAGCATTCTCCGGAAGGTCTTCGAAATGACCTTCTTGCGGATATCTGGAGAAGAGCCAGTCTGCGCCAAGAGGGGTATCTCTAGAAGCATGCTGCAAGTCAAGTAGACGCATTCGAGTAATTCTAGGTTGATATGCATATGGAAGGGAAGCTGCCGCTGGCGCTCCAGACGCTCTTGTTCCGGTGTAACCTGCGAATACCGCTGCATCATCACACCCTGTGCAAGGAGTTCCTTCTGTCTACCGGATCCGCAGATCTCTTGGAGAACGCCTTGTGCCTCATAGCACAATCCAGCCCGGAAAGCACAGAGGCCGATTTGAACCAGCGTCCTATTGAACAGAATTTGAGTGCTGACATCGAAAGTAGAGATATTTTCTGTCAGGTGACTCATGAGCGCAAGATCTCGAGCTTTCCAATAGTTGTCTTGGAGCGCCAGGAAATAAATTTGGCAGAGCATTGCGCGAGCTCGAATGATGCCCTCGCTGTACTGGAATAGATAATTGCATAAAACCTGTACTAACGTGCTGACATCCTGTTTGGCATTTCGAGGTGTAACAGCGGAGTCTAGATGCTCAGGAATAGCCTTCCAGGCGTTCTCCTCCAGAATCTTAACCACTTGAAGCGGTTTGAAGTAGATATGCTCTAGTCGCCGCATAACAACTCGGTTAGGATTATCCTGGGATGACTCGACATTTTCGAGCTTGCTAAGGCTCTCGACGTAGAGCAAGGATCGTATAATATCGGTGTACAAGAGCTGTTCATCGCCAAGTCTCTCAATGTATTCGGCAGTATGTGGATCAATATGTTGTAGGGATCTGGTGAGCTCATCGTCCATTCGCTCAATCGACGAGGTAATGCTTCCTGGGATCTTGAAGATCTCGCCTGGAGTAGGCTGGGGATGCTTTTCGTCATCCTCCCATTCTTCTGCTCCCTCAATCACGACAAAATTGCGATTTTGTTCCAAGATTTGTAGAAGGGCAGAATATTCTCGCTCTGCTGATCTCCATTGTTCTTGAGACATGTAGTTCTGTGTAGAGGAAGACGTCATGTCAAATCGAGTAGAGATCAACGAGAGAAGGACGCGGATTTTCTGGTAGGGGGTTTGGGCAACTTCGAGCAATCTCTCCATAACCCTGACCTGCTCTGCGCGATCAGTGTTTTTCTTTCCGCGTGATTCCACAATGGTTCGGAGATGCTTGAATATGCTCTCAGGAGTATACTGAAGCGTTCGACCGCCTCTGCCCACAGTCGAGAAGCCTTCATCGTCAAGAGCTCGGTCGAGTTCGTCAATACGCTCGATCTTGTTTTTCCTAACCTTCTCGACTACGACAGGGGTATCGTCCTCATCCGACTCCATGTAAGCATCCTTGTCCTCTTTATATTTGTCCAAGTCCGACGTGTAGTCCTTGCTGTTCTTCTTGATTTTCTGCTTCATTGCATTGAAACCCTTGGTATTACTAGCGTTCATCTTACGCGTTGTCGATCTCTGCTTGAGCATGGTCTCGTTGATGAAATCTTCAAGATCTGCGATTGCCTTGACATAGACCTTGGGAGTAATTCCGGACTGAACGATCTTTGTGACTTGTCGGTTGAGTTTGTCGAATTCTACAAAACTTTAGCGAGGCTACCGAGTTCCCAGAAACAGAGTCACCTGTTGATATGACAGCCCAGTCATTAATCTTTTCGGCATTTTCGATCAGACGGACAGTGCCTTCGAGCTCTTCTAGCCGTTTGTCTTTAGCACTCTTGACAACCTTAACCCGGTCTTCGTCTTCGCTCTCGTCGCTTTCTGCGATATCCTTCATGAACCGACTTGCGCCGGTACGTCCGCCTTCATCTTCGGAAGAAGATTCTGATTCTTCTTCGGATTCCTCTTCTTCTTCCTCTTCCGACCTTTCTTCCTCTTCTTCACTGTAAAGTTCCTCTTCTTCAGAAGAACTGCTTTCGCTATCGCTGTCGCCGCGGGCAAAGAATCTGGATGACATGATGGTAGATTTGGCAGGACACGTATGTGGGAAGAGAGGACTTGTTGCAAATTTAGGCTGAATTAAGGTATATTAGGACGTGAATCGGCGATATTGAATTTTCGTGTGCGGTGAACTTTGAGTCAAGGTTGTGGCTAAGGAAAGTTGTGGGGCAAAAGCTTGGCATTTTGACTCATCACGTGCACCAGGGTGCGGCAGGGGGCGCTGCCACAAGAGGCAAGGGGGACCTTAGATACGCTATCAACTCACTCATGACTGTCCTTTCTACCAGGCCGATACCAGGCATCACATTCTCTAGATGACAACCGGGTCGAGATAATATTGATAAAGCTTCCCGAAGCCTACCGTGACCTACGATAATTTTAGAGAAAGGCTTGCGCACGTTGAGATGTCGTGGGTTTGACGACCTCTCTACCTGACACCACAATGTCTACTCAGGGTATAGCATTTTTACTGCAGCTGCGGTAGGAAAGGAGATGCATCTTGGGCTTTGGGAGCGCTCAAGAAGACTACAGATGTCACCTTAAGGACGTGGTATCTGTTGCGGGTTCAGACAATTCAAATAGTAATTCGAACTCGCATTGTAGACGAACGTGGAACTCTGTCTTACACCCCACACAATGCTTTTCCAAGTGTTAGAGAGGAAGCAGCTCGTCCGAGAGCGATACCACTTAGGCCGAGTCAGTATGATTCATACCTTGGCACTTCCAATTTCAGTATAGCACAATGAATTGCTCACTCTGAATCATCGTGAGCCATTGTTGGTAAATTTGTGAGTGCAGAAGGTGATAGATAGATAAATATGCTCTCAATGTATAGTAAATTTAGAGAGAATGAAATTTCCAACTGTAAATGGTTCCCATCAAAAGGTAAGATCACTCCAGCCTACAAACCCAGACAGGAGCCAATGAAGACAATTTTGCCGATCTGAAATCTCAATTCAAACAAATTGATGTTTTGAAATAGTCGACATCGCCTGAAACTTCTTCGAATTTAAAGCTCATTGAAATCAAAATATGAAGCAGAAGCTGACTTGTCTGACAGATCTAGTTCTTTCCGGAGAGTAGCCCACGCAGAACATTGATTTCAGCGTCTCTCCTAGCTAACCGCAGTCTCAAGTCGTCTCGCTCCTGTGAAACTTCTTCGAGAGCATTTTCGAGATCGCTGATTCGATCGATCTTCTTTTGACGGTACTTTGCTGCTGCAACATTATTCCGCCGTCGTTTGTTAGCTAAGGCCTCGTTCTCCGGAACTGAATCGCGCTTTTTGTCGGCTCGAGCTCCATTGGTGCTTGAAATAGACGATGTGGTTGGTGTATGATTTGAAACCGAGTATGGTAGGGAAGAAGGAGGATCCAGGAGAGACGGATTCTCAGAAGCAGCACTGAAATTTTCAAGGTCTAGAGACTCTATTGTGTTGGGGATCTCTGTTGAAGTAATAGCAATCGATGAGGGGCCTTGCGTCACAAAATTGCCGGTATCTGAGATATAGTCTTGTTGGCCACTGACCAAAGGAATGGAAGCAATGGGTTCGTGATGATGCGCATAGTGTAAAGGATCAATAGAAACCTCGGGGAAGACGTCATCTACAGGTTCGAAAGGGCCAGGTGGAAATGACTGTGAGGTTTCAAATCTCTGGAATTGATCTGTAGCGGAAGGAGTGAACGCGGGGATGATGAAATCGATAGAATGAGTGGTCTGGTTGTTTAAGAAACGAGAGTCGAGGTCGTCCCAAAAATTGGAACTAACCAGGGGCCTCTGTGGCGGACGAGAGGCAAGGCCTGAAGAATATTGATGACTTCTGGAGACAGCACATGGTGATGTAGAATCACTAAGTTGATGATCAGGCACGAAGAAAGGGCCCCCTTTGAGGCCCGAGAAGAATTGATAGACGAGCGAGACTTGTGCTCGAGACGAATGTGTCTCTGACTTCGATGCTAGAAAGGGCCAAGCTGATCATTAATAAAAAAGGAGCTACGCTCCACAGCAGGCTTATCGATAAAACATTTGCGGTGTGGGCAGCTGTACAGCCGCACAGCCCGGAAGCTAACGCGGTGACTCATCAGAGCTTGTCCGACGAGACTGCAACATCTCTTGAGGCGCAGGTGGAATCCCGCCAAATGCGGCGCTTGGCGATGTGGTAATGCCAATTGTCTTCTCGTGATCGGCATCAGCAGCATGAGCTGATTACACCAGCTACTCTCGGGTACCCGGATACTGCAATCGAAGGCCCAGCACCAGGAAAGTTTTGCTTCCATTGGCTTAATCATGTGTCTCATCCACAAAAAAGAGCCTGAGAGGCTATCAAATAAGATTTCTCCAGGCAATGGCGATATTTGGTTTAGTACTCGGCTTTCTGCAGGTCTTCACTACTCAGGGAACAAAAACCGTACGAACGTGTCCCTGAATTTGAGAAGTCGTCAAGTACACCTGATATCATGTCCAGCAACTGAGTGATCCAAACCCCAGACCTCGTGCTGTATCAGAGATGTAGACGATATAAAGCTGGTGTAGCCCTCCTACCCGTATTTGACTCCGGTAAACCGTGTCCCTATTCTCACAAATCTTTAGCCGTTATACAAGTTATCGGCGACATCGATCATTGCCTCAATTCCTAAGCGCTCTCAACCGCTCCCCCAGGCCCTCTTCCATGGCCTCCCTCTCCCGTTCTTTCTGCTTGCCTTCCTTGACAGATAGCTCTCCATCGGGAACTGTGCCCTCCTCCAACCCTTGCTTAAGCTCAACACCCGCCTCGTCCGCCACCCGAGCCATCAGCGCATCCACCTCCCCTTGCCCCTCAACGCCAACTTGCTGACTCTCAACACCTCCGGCGACATTCTCGTAGTAGCCTCCTACGACATCGAGATCTTCAAACTGCGACTCGAACTTCTCCATGACTGCTCCGATCTTCTCTAGGTCCATATTCTTCAAGGCAGAATCCATCCCCTTAACTGTTTGCGCCATGCTCTGCGTCACGCTCCGCATCGTGACGGCTGTCTGAACTCTAGCTGCAACTGCATCTATACGGCTGGCGAGAGTAAGGAGTTGAATTCGATGATTAGAATGACGGACTGAGTTGGTGGCGTAGAGTTGAGCGATTTGAGGCTGCGGAGGCGTTGTTGTCAGCGCTTTCTTCACCTTGGCTTGTTCATTTTTTGAGTCTCGGTCTGCTCGAGCGGCCTGTCTTTGAAGCTGTTTGGACGTAAACTGAATAATGTCAGCTTCTCTGATTTGTAATGTTTTTCATCAGTCAAGGTACCTTGAGGTTGAAGAGGGCCTTCTCTAGGCCAGACATCTTCAGCGGGGGCTCTTCGTAGTTACCTCAGGCGTTGCTGAGCGTAGGTGCGCTGTTGCTTAAAAAGCGTTAGATGCTTAAGCCTTGTTCGAACCCTGAGGCGGACAGGTTGATGTAGGAGGAATTCGTATGTTCGTATGTATTTGCGCCAGATGCCGCTGTCAGATGCAATGCCCAGGAGGTCCAAAGGTTGACAGACACAATAAAGGATGGCTTTCTCAGAGTTGCTAATCAGGGTCCTATGGTATCAAATCTTTCAGGGAAGAGAGCTAGGAATTTGTAAGGAGTTGTTTTGTTTAGGTGTCGTTCATTGCAGGTTGAATGTCAGAAAGTTATCCATCAGGCGCAAACGTCAACGCTTCTTGGCGCTCGGCCATGGCTGCGGAGAGACCTCGCAGTACAATTTCTGCCTCTATGAAGCTTGGTGATTCTTGACATTTCTAAGGCAGCATTTTTATGATGGGAGTTAACAGGTCCTCTGTCAATAGCTCGAATTCAACATTCTTTATAATAAAATCCCTATAGGCTTCTTCACACGCATTGCCAATCTATTATTGCCACAGCCTCTCCCACATTTCCATTTGCCTCAAGTCAGGCTTGATTCTCTTTCCCCTTTATAGCTCGGTCCATTTCTTCATTTCGTCCTCCAAAAAGCATCCGTTACTGACCCTTCGTTGTAAGTCCGCACTTTTCCAGCCCCTTGACCCGCTTCTTCACCCACTCGATTCCGACCTTTCCCAGTAGTTCCGGAAACTCCGCCTCCAGTAGTATAATTATACTCTTCTCGTCTTCCTTGTTTCCAGCGTGTTTTTCCAAGGCTTCGTCATGTGTCGTAACCCAGCCGCTTGGTTTCTGAATCGCAGGGATAGTATCGGTGGAAGACATTCTGGTCAGGTTGATGTTTACCGTTGTTGTGGTTGTCGTAAGCAAGTAGACCGTGGCAGTTGAGAAGGTGTTGCTGCTGTATTGAAACAGAGATATATCTTGGAGTGGAAGTGGTCGATGAAAGTATTGATTGATGTTCTTGAATAGCAATTACGGACAACCCAACAAAATTCCAAGTAAGAATGATCGTGGGCGAATTTCCCAGAAGAAAGTGTAGTCCGTTCTAGATTGACGAAGAAAATACTCCTTGAAAGGCGAGGCCGTTGATCTCCTTGGTCACAAGACAAAATAGGCAGATATGAAGGAAGGTACGACCGTGAATATGTTGAGAGAGAAAGTGGCGGTGAAAACCAATAGCTGAGACGGTTAGTTTAGAGCAGCTCAAGATGATCATAAGCTAACAATACTCACAAATCTAGAAACTTGCCAAAAAGGGCCTGCAAAATGGACAATAAGGAGATGCGTCCTTACTGGTGCTCCCCGCGTTGATTTAATGGTATGACAAGCAAACTTAGAACTGAAGAGGAAAGACCAGAATGGAGACAAAGTCTCTAACTGAGCCCAATCATGGAGTAATATTGGGCGGCGAGCGTAATGAAGCAGGCTAGCAGAAGAATCTCTTCGCGACAGTACCAATTTCGCTTCTTCTTTGAAGTTGCATCTATCCGGCGTCAGCTACCGACATTTTCGACCGTATTCCAGCAAGAGAGACAGGAACCTGAACCGGGTGTCCAAGCTAGGAAACGTGACGTGTCCCCATAGATGTTTGCTCACCAAGGGTGGTTCGTCAACATTACGAAAGGTGGGACAGCTCCGAGAGAAGATTATTTGGTGTTGGATTCCTGCAGAAAAAACTTAGATCACAACATTAAGAACCTTCCGGTAGCTCAAGCCATGCAAACTTGTGCCAAGAGATGGCCGTAGAATTCCGAAACGGTGGAACCAAGACCCGGGTGGCAGGATATGTGCATATGTAGATAATGTTTTCTCATTCTCATTATGACTGCCGATCTTGTCAACTTCTTTGTACATTTCCCCAAGAAATCTTCTTTTCCCACGACGTATTCCGACCCAAGCTCTCGAAACACCAAGATCCAAACCAATGCAGATGCTGTCATACCTAGGACACATGGAAAAATCGACCCAATGTAACGAAGCTAAATGCGAGTAAACATTGATTTCGGAAAACGCTTCAATTAGGAGAAGAGGCCAAAGCCGCCGGCAAACCACGTAAAGGACATTATGGTAATTGTGATCATGCCGAGCATGAAGCCCAAAGCGTGCCGTTCGCTTTCCGACAAAGCACCATTGCAGGTGGCACAGTGGAATTCTGGTGAAATAGTAAGCACAGACCCTAGGTAGATGTTCGGATTGTTTCCACATGGTAAAGATCACTCACCATTCAACGGGACGTAGGGCTGAGGAGTGTACATCCCAAACGTGTATTGATCAAATGCCCCCAAATAACCTGCTTTAGCTGTGGCACTGACACTGAGGCCGGCATCATAGATGACGAGCGTGTATGTTTCAACAGCTAATGGTGGTTGGCCATTGATTGATGCAGTTCTCTGATACTCTCCAGTATCCCAAGTCACGGCACCAGTCTCTTTCACACTTTGATTCAAGGCTAGGGTGTACAATTGGCTGTTGAGGCTGCATGAAGCCATGATGTCAATCGCGGACGGCGTGACTGACAACGATGTATAGTTCCATTTGAAGGTAACGAAGTCACCAACTTTGAAGTATTGAGAGCCATCCGTCGGAGCTGGCGTCATCATCTGTACACCGCCAGGAGGTAGTCGGGGATCAAAGTCGGTAGTCTTTGCTGCCTGGCTTGAGGACTTGTCCGTCTTGGTTACTTTGGCTGTCTCTTTAGAACCAGAGGCACCTGTTGTGGCTGCTGAGTCGCTGGCAGAAGCTGAGGAGCCGGAAGCGGAGGCGGAAGAGCCGGATGTTATCGTGCTTGCTGCTGCATCTGAAGAGGAGTCGCTTGACTGAGACGAAGTCTGGGAAGCTGAGGCAGACGAGGATCCTAACTGAAAGGTTAGATGTCTTCGAGCACAAGTAAAAGGTTTAGTCGTACCGTCTGTGGAGGAACTATCCTGGCGTAGCACCAGGCTCTCAATCTTGTCAAATGGGTGTGGCCATGCCCGCGACAACGAAGCAGCAAGCACAAGCGATAGAAGTGATGGGCCCGGAGATAGGAGCTTCATGGCTGAAGACGAAGACCTTTGGTGAAGACGTTGGACGAAAAAGAGGGGAACAAGGTTCGATTGGGGCGGTAAACTAAGGACAGCTCCCTCCTAACGAAACATAAAACGAGCGACAAAAGCACCTCAGTGAAGAGTGCCTGACCTCAGAGGGAAGATATGAACGAAGGTGGGTAAGTATGTACTGCAGAGAAGATGATGGGGTAGAAGGGAGGGTCAGACAGGAGGCGCAGACCGTCGTGAAGAAGAAAAGGCGTGTTGACAGTGTCTTAGACTTTTGGCTCCTAGTGGTGGCCGTCGGTGGTTCGGGCGGCCGCCAAGTCACTAAACTCACTCCGGCAACGGCTGTTTCTCCCCGGCCTACTAAAATTGGCCGAGTACGGGAAACGTTGCCACTGCTCAACACACTGCACCAACAAACCACTCCCATTGATTTGACTCGTTTGACAGTGCTCAAGTGCATAGAATGAAAGGCAGAACTTTTCTCTACTGATTTCAACCACTGTCAAGATACCTCAGAACGGCATTTTCTCATGTATGCCATGATATTCCCCGATCTCGAATTATCGCGATGCGCTCCCCTGATGAACTCCTATCGTATCTCTGACGCGGTACAATCCAAGAGCTTAACATGAGGACGTACAATCTTTCACTTCCGCTGCTCAGCCTCCTGCATCGGTCCCTTACACTGATGTCCTTGGATGTATTTGTCCTCTTTCTCCTTGTGCGTACAACTTCTAAGTGCCATCGTGTCCAATGGATTTCGCAAATGCTCCAATCTTTCTGCAGCCCCAAGCTCCGGTGAGAGTCTCAACCGCAATTCGGCCTTTTTGTCAAGTTGATAGAGCCATCGGCGAGCTCCACCCGATATCAGCTTTCTAAATTCATATGCCTGGACCAGATCGTACTGATCACTGCAACGTCTTGGTCTCCGACTGATCCTAGCCGGCTCCGTCCTTGTTGCCGATAGACTTTGATGTCGCTTGGCAGATCTTCGTTGAGCATCTAACACGAAAGCCATCAGATAAGCTTATTGTAAGTATGGGCTGCACTTTACCTAGGAAGAGAGGCTTTGGTGGGGTTGTTGTTGACATACATTGGGTCTCAGCTTTCACTGGTGAAGGACGGACGTCGATCAAATCTGGATTTAAATTAGATTGTCGATGCATCCAGCCACCTTCTACTTCGTCTTTGTCACCTTTCTGGATGGAAACGCGCGTGTTTTCATGTTGACGATCGATCTCTGGCCTTCCATTGGCGGTCCCGTTGAAACTCAACACTCGAACACCGGAACCCACTTCCGTCTCTGATGGGACAAAACTGTAGCACGAACCAGGTCTTGAAGTTTGACTGACATTGCCTGTTCTTGACAGTTGTTCCTCTTCTGAGGCCCCCGAGACGGAGTCCCCAGGCACAACGAGATAAACGTCCGTGAACCTCACCCTCATGACCAGGAAGATGTAAAAACGAAAGTGGTGTGTTTGTCGGCTCAAATTGAGAACGTGAATGGAATACAGAGAACATTTACCAAGCCTTCATATCGGCGAGATATCGGAGATACCTGTGCTTATAAGCAATCGGTGGAGTGGTTGAATTACTTCACTTACACCTTAGTCAATCACAAGGCCCCACAAGCCGACCACTGCATGATTGCCTAACATGTAAAAGTTTCTGTCAAAATTAGGGACTTTTTATCCGATCAGTGAAGGTAAGTGCATTACGCATGAAATGCTGGAACGGATATCTCTGACCTCTACATACTGTGAAATTGGGAGAGCCTCGAAGCAAACTCGAAATGGATGCTTCAAATGAAGCAATTTCGCTCAATGAAAATAATAGCCTCCGTGACGTCAAATGTGAGTTTACTTGATGCTCTCGGGAAAAGGGACGGTGTACAGGAAATATGGTTATCTTTAGGGTGGACCTCCTACATCTACGTGGATCGGCGAGGAACAGCACGCTCAATCGCAGAGAAGGCCTCAATGTCGATTTTGCGGGCTTTAACATCCAACATCTTTCCATCTTATTGTTCGCTATCTAACCTAATGCATGCATTTCACCCTTACCAAGTATTCCAATAGTGACTCTGCTGAAAACCAGAGCTGTACTTAGGCACTCCATTGGCGTCGCGAAAGGCCCACAAAATCATGTCATGCCTCCAGTTCCCACACCACTCGACATTCGACCATATTCCCGTACCTCCAGTCGGGAATACCGTTGCCTTCCTCGAACGCTTCTTCCCAGCCACTCTGCAAGCTCAAAGTCATCCCCCTCTAGACCACCATGCAGACGTCGGACCAGAAGGCATATACCCGCCAGATGGCATGAATCCCGTAATACGACCAATGAAGATATCTGGTCCTTCCCCAGTGAGCACGTCTACCAATCGGCCCTCGATCCCCACGTCGTCCACCACCACGTGGTGGATCTTTGGGCCCAGATCCAGCCCTCGATTTTGAGATTGTTTCATTTCCTCTGGCTTCAGAGGCCGCCTTTCCAATGACCGTGGTAGCTCGCAAGGTTCGGTCCTGATGCTTGTGAGTTATTCCGAGTTTGTTGACAGCGGCCAAATTGTCCTGCCTTAACTGTGAAATCTTAAGCAGGTGAGTTATGGACAAAAATGGTGTTTTGGAAACGTTGCGGGAGTGTGCTGATAGCACTAAATCTTCATTTTCCAATGTACTGCTGTTAGATGCTCATGCAAATCGAAATAGATTGTTCCAAGCTAAGTAGATCATGATATGGTATCAGTTTTCGACCCGTAACAATAAATGATGCTCAAAGCTAGAAAATGTAGCGAAATCTGCCGCCCAAAGACTGTCTGATAATCCTCGTATCAAAAATATATTCTCTAAACCAGATAGGATGATCTCCCAATAAATGCGTCGCTTCCCAAAGTTGAATCATGAAATAGGAATACAAAACTCTTAACTCTTCTTCTCCTCGTCCTTCTCCTCTTTAAGAGCCTTCTCCCGGCAATTTCCCTCCGGATGACAAGGCACCCAGATCCACTTCCCGTTCCCCGTGTCGTCTTTGATAAGCTTTCTGCGCCGGACGTACGGGATGTCGGGGCTTTTGTCCAGGAGCCAGCCACAGTCTTCGCATTTCTCGCCTTCGAGGTCATAGTAGGTGGCGAGCAGGTCCTATGTTTAGTGTTAGTGTGGAAACTCTGCCAGCAGAACAAGCAAGGGGGACGTACCAACAGGAAGCGGAGGCTGTGTCTATTTTTCCTCTTATTGATGAAATCCGCAGTCTTTTCTTTTCGGGGAAAGGGCTTCGTTCCAGCGGCGGAGGTGACGTGCCAGGTTCGTAATTTACTATCGCCATTCGTAACTGCTGGAGACGTGGATATAGGTGTAGTAGAGACATGCAGCTTCATCGTCGGTATTGACACATTAAAGGCTTCCCCGTCATCGCTAACGTCGCTGAAATGAAGCCGATTACTATTGTCGTGCTCACGCCATTGTTTGAGCACTGCAGCAGGAGGCTCTGTGTCTACAATCTCGAGCTCGGGATCTGGCTGTTCCTGCTCTCCTTGCTCCTTCTCTTTACCGCTTCCCTCCTTCTTTTTCTTCTCAGTGTCCTCCAGTGCCTTCAATTTCTCGACCTTCTTCAAGGTACGGCTGTAGTCTTCCCGGAAAACATCGTCGCCCTGGCCCACATCCTCAACCCTCGCTCTTTTCCGCGCGCGCTCCATCCCCTCACTCTGCCAGCTTGTCTTGAAGGCCTGGATCTCATCGAAGCCGCGTTTGGCAGTTTTGGAGAGCTGAGAGAAGAGTTCTGTTGGGGTACGTTTCGCGTTCGGGGACGCAGGCTTGAGGGTAGTGAAGATGGGTGTAAGGACACGCTCGGGAAGGAGGGTGCGAAGGTTTTGAAGCTATGAAATGGGGTTGTTAAAGAGAGCGTTTCCAGCGAGGAAGTTCGGCGGTGGAGAGGAGATTACGTACGCGGTTGTGGAGGCTTTGGAGCTCGGAAAGAGAGGTGAGGATGGCATACTCCTGCTCCAGGGGTGATGGTTCGGGGAGTGCGGCGGGATCTGTGGAGGGAGCTGCCATGGGGAGAAGGATAGGGTGACAAGGCATAGAAGATTGTAGATATGTTCGTTACTGATAAAATTTCGGCAACATCGCAAGACTGTGCAAAATACCAAATTCGGGACAGGGACAGAGATCTGCGCAGCTAGATTTCCAAAAGCCGCGCCGTAGACGACAGCAGTGCAAGCATGTGAGATGATTGAGATGTCGAATCCGGAGAAAGGCTAGGTGATCCGCCACCAGGTTGGGATAATCTGCAGGCCGACGCTAAGCAGCGGAGCTCGCAAGGGTCTTAGTCTCCCTTGCTTCGATCAATATTGTAATTGCGGAGTGAGCCGCCGCTGGCTGGCGTCACTACTTAGAATTTCGATAGACATACCCTTATGACCACCAACAGCTCAGGTCTGTAGCTTGACCTCAAGTTACGTTCATAGATAATGCTGCACTCTTCGATACGCGGTCTCCGGCCCCTACGGCCGCCATCAATTCGCATCTCCGGAGCTCGACAAGCTTCACGCTTGCCACGACGTAAATCTGTTGGAGGGCGACCACCACCTCCCTCGCACCCAAGAACTTCGCCGTCCAGCGACCGCCGTCGGAATCCACCTGGATTAAGTTTATCTAATTCTTCACAAGATGCGCAATCCGGTCCGCCTGCTCCCCCACCCTCTGTCTCCCTTGTCGAGAGCCTCGCGGCAGCAAGACCAGAAGACAATTCTCTCCTCGCAACAGTCCACATACCAGATGATCCTAACGCCGTCCTTAAGAGCGACCATCCTTCCACCTCCATTATTGCCAATTCTGGCATCGTCATACAGCGCCAATTCGAAATGCTCAACATCTTTCTGGGTTACGAGCAAGCGAACCGGTATGTCATACTCGACCCGCAGGGAAACCATATCGGGTACATGGCGGAACACGATGGAGGGATAGGAAAGAGCCTAGGGCGGCAGATGTTTAGAACGCACCGGGCATTCACTACCAACATCTTCGACCGGAGTGGCAGAGAAGTGCTGCGAGTATGTACAAGCTTAACCCCGTCCATCGCTTTGAGCCTATCCTAACTTATAGCTCTAGCTCCACCGTCCTTTCGCGTACATCAACTCCCGCATTCGTGTATACGATGCATGCACACCCTCCAATGACCTCCCTGATCACCCCCCGCCTCCACCCGCCGACCCTTCAGTACCAAATATGAATATTCCCTCCCAGCTCCCACTGTCTTCCATGCGCATCATCGGCGAGACCCACCAGCAATGGGCCCCTCTCCGCCGCAAATACAACCTGTACCTATACCA
Organism: Pyrenula aspistea; assembly: GCA_021030945.1. Classification (NCBI taxonomy): domain Eukaryota; kingdom Fungi; phylum Ascomycota; class Eurotiomycetes; order Pyrenulales; family Pyrenulaceae; genus Pyrenula; species Pyrenula aspistea. Next base: position 264,206 of record JAGFML010000048.1, on the reverse strand, counting down.
CCAATCCCCCAACCTCCCCTCTACACCTACATCTCTCCCCCCTCCCTCAGACCTTAGCCCTTCCCAGAGATCCCAACTCGCACTCACCCGCTCCAGCCCCTCCACCGCAAACCAAGACGGAACATTCGGCCAGTTTGCCTACGTCGACTCCCCCTTCCTCTCCTGGGACTTCGCCCTCCAGACCGCCGACAACCGCCTCCTCGGATCCGTCAACCGCAACTTCGCCGGCTTCGGCAGAGAGCTCTTCACCGACACCGGCGTGTACGCGCTGCGGATGGACTCCGCCGCTTCCGCTGCAGAAGAAAGCGGGAAACAAGGCATCCTAGGCAGTGTTGACGGAATGACGCTGGATCAGAGGGCCGTCATGCTCGCCACGGCGGTGAGTGTCGATTTCGACTACTTCTCGCGGCACTCGTCGGGCTTTGGCGGTCTGCCGATACCGCTGTGGTTTCCGTTCGGAGGGGCTGAGGGGGCCGCGGGGGCGGAAGCTGCAGGGGCCGCGGAGGCTGGGGAGACGGGCGCGGTGGTGGGGGGCACGGGGGAGGCGGGGGAGGGGATCGCTGGGGGAGCGGCGGCCGGGGCAGGGACGATGGTTGGGTACGAGGCGATGCAGAGGGGTTTTGGGAGAGGGGAGGGGCAGGACGGTGGGGATATCGGACAGAGGCCGCCCGCGGAGGGACAGGTGGGACAGGGAGAGGATATGTGGGGTGAAGAGCATGGGAATGAGGGGGATGAGTGGGAGAAGTGGGATCAGGGAGGCGGTGATGGCGGTGGCGGTGGAGATGGAGATGGAGATTGGGGTGATTTCTTCTGAGCTTTGACGAGCCTGGGTCGATTGCATACACTTTTCCGTGTTCTTGGTTAATGGACATCATTTTCGGTTTCCGGTCCAGGGCAAAAAATCGTTCAACGCACCGCATTTGAAACGGGGCAAGCGAGCGGGGCATTTTCGGTTTATACATGTATTCCATCACAAGGCGCTGTACCGGGGGGGTTGTTTTTGGAGACAACTATGAAGATAGAGTGTACGGTACGGTAAATCCGTCGATATCAGCAACCGATCACGGTTACATTCCAACCCCCTAAGGGGCTCTGCGGAATCGCTCTCGAGGTTCAGCGTGCATTCTGTTCTGCAAAAGGTTACTCTGGAGGCTGTCGAGCCAATGTTTCACCAGGAAGGATATCAGTGAGGCGGGAAGTGTTCTCACAAAACCGTTGCTTGTATAGAGCGCTCGCTGCAGCTGATCAACATGAGTTGCACAGAGATTTTGTCTACGCATGTGTCATTGCAGAGTCCGCCATGCATCGATATAACGCGGGCGGGAACGCTCTGAGAAGAAGACCGCTGACCGCATCTATTCCCGCCTGGAATGAGTATCTCCCGCGTCTTCTCTCCTCTTAGAACAACCACCCCACAAAATGGCGATAGAACCACCCTCTCCCCCTCAAATGCCCTTTAGCCTCCTTCTGCCTCTCCAAGAACTCCGCCTCCTCGCGGTCAATGATGTCCTTCCCGGAGTACAGATCCGCGGTCAGCGGCATCACGCCCTTCGACCTCATGACCAGTTTGTAGCCGAAAATCATGATCAGATACAGCGGAATGCCCAGGTACCCGGTGACGAAGTTCGTCGTGTCGAAATCCCCATATGTCTTCGGCGACCGTGTGAATACGTTGAAGTTTTTCGTCAGCGCAATTAGACAGGCAAAGGCCAGCGCGCCGTACGAGCCCCACTTCCCCAGCGGCGCGACGTACGCCATGGACTCCCTCAGCACGCCCTGCGCCTCGCGCGCGCGGACGAAGTAGATGTGCGTGACGAGGATGGAGATCCAGGTCAGCAGGCCGAAGATGGTAACCAGGTTGACGAAGTAGCCGAAGACCTTGGAGGAGTCGTCGGCGACGTTGAGGAAGGCGAGGAGGGCAAACAAGGCAGAGACGGCAAGGGCGAAGATGGGGACACCGCGGGCGTCAGTGCGTTTGAGGATAGCGGGGGCGTTGCCTTCAGAGGCGAGGCCGTAGATGGTGCGACTGGCGATGTACCTGAGCAAGTAAGACAAGTTAGCAACATCCTGGCTTTTTATCTGATATCCTACATACAAATCAGAGTTAGCCGCGCTGAGTACGAAGATGAGGATGCAGCCGTTGAGGATGCCGGGAAGTGTGTCGATTCCGGCAACTTCGATGGCGACTACAAAGGGTGAGGCAGCAGCGGAATTGGATTTTTTATTGGCGCTGAGGAGGCGAGGAGAGTTGTAGGGAACGACCATGCCTAGAAACAGTACACTCAGGATATAAAAGAAGAGGATCCTGTAGAACGTAAGTTTTATGGCACGAGGAATCGTCTTGCGCGGGTTCTGAGCTTCGCCTGCATGTAGAGTTAGTAAATAGCCTATATTAGGGCACTCTCCAGTAAACCCTTGATACAAGCAGTTCCCTGATCAATAGTCTATTCGACCAGAGTTGCGAAGCACTAATCTCCTAGATCGATACTTCATACCATTGGAATACTGCTCAAGCGATCGCCATGATGCTTCGAGCTTACAGGTTACCTGTGAGAAGAAGTTCGAGCCGTTGGAGGCAGAGTGCTTGTATCAAGGGTTCACTGTATAAAACTTACCAACGGTGACTCCAACGAGCTCTGTCCCTAGATATGCAAACGTTGCCAAGCCTAGCGTGCTCCAGAACCCGAGGAATTTTCCAGTGGATCCGTCTTCAATATATGGTTTGAAGGCGCCAGGATTGTTCCAATACCTGAAACCGGTGCGATCATGTGTGGGACCTCCACCCAGAGCGAGAACAAACGTGAGAATGATGACGCCGCAAATGACGAGGACCTTGATGCTAGATAGCCAGAATTCAAATTCACCAAAGAAGCTGATTCCAAAATAGTTGATGCACACGATAGCAATCCAGAAGACGGCAATGAATACTCCAGGATTGACTCGATCCCGATCACACCAATATTGAATGACTAAAGCTCCAGCAGTCAGCTGATTCGGTGTCGTGATGATATATTTGAACCAGTACGTGTATCCGACGCTGAACCCCAGCGCCGGATCACAGAAGCGAACCGCGTAACCTGCGAATCCCGAAGAAAGTGGTAACCAGGCAGCCATCTCGCCCAGAGCACACATGACCAAGTAAACTAGGAACCCGACCGCTGTGTACGAGATAAAGATGCTGGCAGGCCCAGCTCGCGCAAGAGCTGGCCCTGTGCCGATGATGAGACCGGTACCGATCGCTCCACCGATCGCTATCATAGTTATTTGGCGAGCTTTGAGACCACGGTGAAGCCTCGTTCTGTCGCTGATTTCAATCCCGTGCATACCGTGGGCTGCCACCTGGGGGTCAGAATAGGCAGCCGTTCCATATTCATCCTTGTGCCATCTTTCGCCTGACGATGGAGGACTTGGAGTTTTCTCGAGGTCGAATGCCATGGCTGAGCTTGAGCGCGGACGAATATGACACCAAGTGTTCTTGGGGCTTGTGAGCCACTTGATGGGAGTATGATAAAACCTGATATTAACAACTGCATCAATAAGCTTCTCAGTGACCATATGGGTAATCGACCCGTTGAAGACAGGTTGACGACCGCCAGATACTTACTTTAGTATTGTCTTAAACTTTGAGATCTATCTGTAAAATCTGAAGCTCCCACTGTCTTGTAATCGTCAGACTGAGGGATTGCTCTTGTCGAGATTTTCGTGTAGTCACCCCTTCTAATAGAGAAGAAAGTGGGAAAATTCGGCTAGGCAAGGAGGACGTCCACCTTGGTTTCGTGTATTATTTCGAACCGCAAAGTCGACCAGGTCCGCTTATTTCCTACCAAGGTCGAGTCGCCTCGCAGCCGAGACTCCGCATCACTTGATCATCGAGCCTTGTGAGAATTCTTCCCTGATGGATTGATAAAAGGCTGGGCAGGCGGAATCCAAGGCCCGGCCAAGGATGCCAAGGAACCAAGAGACGTCGTATGCCATCACAATCCCGGCAAGATGTTATCAGCAATGCATTGAGAGCCGGCCGAATGGGGAAGGCTGGTAGCAAGATATTTTGTAGCGCAAATGGCGTGCTTGGAAGCCGTGCGTTCACGAAGTCGGAAAGAGGGAATACGGCCGCGCCCTTCTCTCGTCAGCATAAGGCGGGATTCTAGCCCCACCAGCATTGACTCGCCTAGTGCGTGGATCGCAAAGAAATTTTGTGGCAATTGTGAGTGGCGTACTAAACTTTTCGAGTTTGTTACAACCATGGTAGCAGGATAAACGTTCCATATGAATCACTCGGCCCTTTGAGACTGTACTTTAAATTCTATTACGTCGGCGACTGCTCAGGAACCCCCTATATACAGGTTAGGCAACGACGCAGCGCTCGTCTCCTAAAATATGTCCGTCCCTGCTGGTTATCCACAGTAGACCAGAACGAAAGTCGATGCCGGGCCATCCCAAAACGCCGCCTTATGCTCGCTGTGCTTAATTATTATATATCTTCTCTCATTGGATCTTCATGATAGCCTGGAGTTTCTTTTTCTCCCTCCTCTTCGCTGTTGCCTCAGGTCCGGACTCGGTGTCCAGCAGGTAATCCCACCACCTGAAAGATGAGGAATAATTGCCGATGAAGCGTTCATGGTGAACGTCATGGTGATCTGCGCCTGCCCAGAATGGCAGGAAATGGTGGAGACTCCATGGAAACTCGTATCCGCTGTGGGCATCAATGGCTTGGAACAGTCGGAAGACAATCCAGAGATACATCGTCAAGATATGGAGATCACCAGTGACTGCGCACCAGAGGATGGGGCAGGCAACTGTCCCGAAACCCAGACACATGACTTCAATGGGTGATGCGTATTCAGCAGCGAGTCCAAACGGCGCCGAATATTGGTGGTGGATCTTGTGGATGTTCTTGTAGAGAGGACCCCAGTGCATGGCGCGATGGGTCCAATAGTGCCACGTATCTTCCAAGACGAAGAAGATGGCAATTTGATATGCCATGGTAAAAACAGAGGGAAAGGGTACGCCAGTGCTGAGCCCGAAATACTGTGCCATAGGGTGGAAGAGCCTAACATGGTAAGCATGTTTCTGCACGCATCGTTGCCGAGAAAGCTTTACCAAATCTGGGGAAGTTCGACGGTGAAATGACTGAGCAGGACGAGTTTGGCACAATTCCATTGCTCTGCTGCGGTAGGAATTTTTTGCTGCGAATGTTGTGAGTGACCAGGCAAGGCTCTCAATTTATATTCTTACGTTTTGGATCTTGTACTTGTTGAAGTAAGGTATTCGGTCGATGATGATCCATGGCAGGGAACGCCCAAAGTAAACGATCTCGTGCATCATAAAGGACATGATTCCCGTAGCCAGCACATCATTCTGCATAAAGGCATACCAGGCTGCCCACATGCGCTCGAAGAAGTTGAGGTGCACATTGTACTTGGAAATCTCCTCGAATTGACCCCAATACGACTCTGAAGGATAATTCGAGAAGGCGAAATCTGTGGCGTTCCTGTAGGAATGGTCAGCTAAATTTTGGAAGGTTGTGTGATCGCACGGGGCGTACATTGTAGGTCAGTATGTGAGGATGCAATGCAGTCGACGAGCACTGCAAAGCTCGAATCCGGTACCCTTTGAAAGATGGGATGTGAGCGATCGGCTGTGACTTTTCGAGGTGTATAAAGAGAGGAAGAATGCAACCCAGGGTCAAAGGGGTGTATCGAAAACACGGGGAGGAAGAAGCCCATTCTGATTGGCTCAAACTTTGAGGTGCCGAGTGGTGTGATAAAGATTTTCGGTTCCTAGAAATCCCCGCCCCACTCTCAAGGAGATTTGCCTACAAAGGCTAGCTTCGGCTGCTAGCTCCGGCCGCTCGGTTTTTCCGACTTTAGACTTCACTTTCCCCTTTCCGGTTGACAACCACAGCACGATGGACAGAGTACTTGAAGAGGAAGCAAGACATTCCAGTTTGGAATACTGTGCGAGGTTAAAAGTAGACGAGGATTGCTCCTGTGTCCTATCTCGCCTTGACTGCCGCGATTTATACTTCGGCCAGGAGCTCCGATTTCGAAGCGGGATCCTTTACCCCCATTGCGTCCTTTATCTTACGAAATTTTGAATAGGTAGACCCGAAAATGTGTTTCTACAGAAACGTTAATCCTGATGGTTCTGCTGTTCACGAGCAGGGTCGCGGCCGATGACCTCGGTAGAACTTTGGGATGTATACCACGCCTCTACACAGCGAATTGAGTTCACGCTTCGGTTTGTAATGATGCTTTGTTGCCATTGGACGTGTTTGAAAGCGAGTCAAAAGCTCGCTCAGACTACGTTGGCTGTCGACTTGACCATAAACATTGACCCCATATCAATGCTAAGACATCTCTGCCAAGGCTGATAAAACTGTACGTCATGCGGCACAACTTCAATCTATCACCATGGATCCTCTGTTATTCAGTGACTGAAGTTGTTTCAGACACTATTGCGCACTGACGACCACACAGCGGATAACGAACGTTACAGTGTCGATCTTCCGCGACCCACAATATGCTGTCCTCGCATCTGGTTATCTTGCATATGCCGAAGCCAACGGCCCACATTTAAACCGCAGCACTCGGATTTGGCACATGAGAGCACAAACCATAGTTTCAGCAATGGTTGCCTGAATGGTAGCATTCCCTGCACTTGAGACCTAGGTAGCTTAGCTGTCGTTACCCTTCATATCCACGAAAAAAAGTTGTAGAAATAGCCGGTATTGTCACACCTTCACAGCATGTTGACTATTGACCAATGACATTCAGAACGGTATGTAGGGGAGGTTTGACGTAAATGGATTAGAAATGGATTAGAAATATGGATATAGATATCTTGAAACCTCCACGGAAATGATGTGTAGATAACCGACGGAGGACGATGGTCCAAGTTTCTAGAAGTCGCGTTACGCAACGCTATCCATCTTACGTTTCACACTTTGCGGGATGAATGGGAGTCTAATTGAGGAAAATATCACGCAAGCGAGTTGTCCCCAGGAAGGGTATTGATCTTTCCCGATTAGCGTCGATTCTCAGATCTGGAGGGAAGAGGTTTCAAGGAGAATCGTAGCTCTGACAATCGACTTTGCCACCGCAGGAAGAACAGGAGGTAAAGATGCAGATTAAATCTCGACTCACGTCTACGGGAACCCGAAGGTCTACGATTACCAGGGAACAAGTTTCGATGGAGTCAATGCGGATGAAGCACCGGCATTCCTAGAAACTAGATCCTGGGTAGTGTAGACATTGTTTCAATATTCTTAGGTTTCTCTTGACAGCTTCGTTAGTTTCCGGGTGCACAGTAAGAAATTAGGGATGAGGATGATCCCGTCGGCACATTGCCACTGGACAGAAGATGCCCAAAGTGTAGTCTTTGTACGCGAGCTTCAAATTTCAGTGTCGCTAGGGTCGGTCAATGACTCTATTGGGTCTCACAATAAAGCTCTCATGTTTCAGAACAAACGCTGCTTCCGAGGTTGTCCCGAAGCCCGCCGAAGCTTGACGCGGGCTGGGAGACGCGGCAGAGGGGACGTGGACAAACATCGTCGCCGGAAACCGTTGCCTTGACGTGGAGCGCCGAGTGAGCGACATGCCTCCTTTTAAGGACGAACACATCCTGGTATTATCTCCCCTCACTACGAGCCTTTCTCTTGCCCGTGCTGTCTGTTAATGCTAACATGTCCATCACTACATAGATTATCGCACCAGGTTCTGAGACTACTCAAGCTCAACTGGGCCTCCCGGAGTCTTTCACCCCAGCGAAATGGCGATTCCCTACGCGCATGTTCCCTGGACCAGAAGAGGGGGAATGGGAACCTCACAAAATTCGCACCAAGTCAGTGCCTGCCACGAACGGCACACAAGGGGAAGTCGAGATGACAGATGCGCCAAATGGCGAGCAAGCAACAAATGGCGCCCAAACGAATGGCATTAAAAATCAAGAACTCTATGAGGAAGATCTGGAGTCTATAGAGGATGCTGTCTACCCTCTTCAAGAAGGCAGAATAGTCAACTATACCTGCTTTTTCGCCTTACTGAGTCACATCTACAATACGCTAAGCCCTCCTTTCCACACGCCAGTTCTCATAATTGCCCAGCCAGTATGGTCCGCTCGTGATAAAGAACATGTAACGCGATTCTTCTTCGAAGTTTTCAATATTCCCGCCCTTGCTATTATGGACGCTGCAGTAGCAGCTTGCTACGCATACAGTACCCCGAGCGCGCTCGTTATTGACATTGGTCAGGGTAAATGTGATGTCACTGCCGTGAGCGACTACCTAGTAAATTACTGGGGTCGGGGCACTGCCGTGACAGCTGGAGGTGGCGAAGCAATGACACAGAGGCTTGTCGAAGCTCTGACCCCAAGGAGACTGGACCGCTCAGCCTGTGAGCAAATAAAGAAGAGTAGCATTTGCGAAATATTGGCATCGAGCCATGACTTACCAAAAACTTCCCCAACTGAAACTGTCAATCCGGCCGCAGCAGCTTCAACAGGGGCTGTGTCATCTGGCCCTGAAGCAAAAGAAGCGGACGGACTAGCTCCCGGAAACGTTCCTCGAGGTCCCGGAGAGGGGACTGAAGTCGGAGAAGAGGGCAACGGTGGCGATGAGGACGATAACGAAGGGGTTCTCGATGTCGCATCCATCGTGGCACGAGGCAATGCCAGCGAATACCTTGCAAAGAGGGAGAAGGAGAAGCAAGAACGACTCGCGGCCAGGAAAGGGACGACCCTTGACACAGCCCGACCTGTGAAACTCAAGAACTCCGAGAAAGAGCATGTGACCTTCGAGGTAGACGAGTACATTCCCGTGGAGACCAATGGCGCTGTTCACTCTGGTTCACGAAAACGGAAAAGGCCTGTCGAAGTTGGAATTGCAAGATTCATGGCAGCAGAGCCGCCGTCTGACAGTATGGATGGAGTAGTTGATACGATAGCGGCTACAGCCCACAAAGTAGTCCAAAGTGTACTCGATGTACCAAAGAGAGCCGAACTTTGGGATTCGATTATTATCCTTGGAAATGGCAGCAAAGTTCGAGGTTAGTTGGTCCCTATTCCTACCGTCCCATTAATTAAACATTTCCTTTATTTCCAGGTCTCATCCCGGCTCTACTTTCTACACTCTCCTCAAAGTACATCCTTTCACCATCCAATACCACAATTTTCACTTCCGAGCTTCCCTCCAACCTCTCTACACCTCTCCCCACTGGCGGCACTAACACGCCACTCGGGCCGCCATCACATCCCATGGGTCATCCTGCCGCCCATGGTGTGAATCCCCTCCTCGTCGCCGCGACCCATGCCAATCAAAATCCTCAATCGCAAAGCCTTCAAGTTCCGGGCGCGGACCCCACCCAGGGCATGCAGCAGCAGCATAGCCACCGAGGTCATAACCAAACTCCGACTAGCTTCAAGACGGTCAAGACTCCCGAGTATCTACCCGAATGGAAGCACCCGAGTGTCAGCGGGATGGAGGATGCGGCGTTTCTTGGGGCGCAGGTTGCAGCCAAGGTGGTCTTTGTGGTCGATCAAGGCATCAGCAAGGGTTTCCTGACACGGCCTGATTATAACGAGCTCGGTCCGACCGCGATCCATGACTGCTCGCTGGAATGAACAAGGTATTGGAAGCTCGATGAAGAGAATTGAGCATCGATCTCCCATCGCATTGGGGCAATGGGTGATGGGCAGCACCAAAGCTTGGCGTCTAGTGAAATTTTAGATACCTTTTGTATAATCGGTGGCAAAGGTGGTACCATGTTCGGCACTGTTTTGGGCTGGAAAAGGATGTCAGAGCCACTGCCGCGGAGCGACATCTCTATCGAGACCAGTAGCTGTAAACAAACAGAACCAGAGTCGTGCCCGTCCGCTTATACAACTTTCGCTTGAGCTCATATTCTACTTCTAAGGCTTGGCCCGCTCCGCGTCGATGGCACGGACCAGGCACAACTGGGGGCTGTCGGCATGGTCTGCACGGCCACTGTTTCAACAACCTCTCCTCCAATCTCTGCGTGCAACCTCGTGGTTGGCTCTCACCTTCTTCCCTGCTTGGGAGCGATCCTGGCTCCATGTTGCTCGCAATTGGCGTCGCTGGTGTTGATGTTTCAAACGTTGGTGCCATTGCTCTTTCTTTGCAACATCAAACGCGCTGCTCAAGTTACTGTGGGTGGAAAGGTTACGCTTTCCGCGCGGCACATGAAGACAGCCATGTCTGAACCGGGGCTGGAACTTGCCGGACTTGCCTTAGCGCTTGGCTGTGTCGTCGGCGTCCATCCGGGAGCTGCAAAGATCCTCAGTTTTTCTTTTCTGAGGTTGAGATACGCCTTGAAGCAGCCTGACCCCCCGGTTGATCAATTTAATTTGTTTCCAATTTTGTACCGAAGGTAAGCATCAGTCGGTGCGACCGGCATCATTGACCTGACAATCATGGGCCGCGGGCCTGCAGAGAAGATCTGGAGGCCCTTCAACACTCCGAAGACCGCGCAACGCGGTGCTGCTCTCCTGAAACACTGCCTCCGCGACAGGGGTGAAAGCCGCACCATGGTAAAACTCCCACCCATAAGCGTCTTTCATCCCGGTCACATGGGTCACAGGCAATCATAATACTCAAAGGTATTGTATCAGCATTTTCCGTCTTGTCCTCGCTCATTTCATCTATTCGCATTTCCCAATCCGGTTCTCCGTTGCCCGTGCTGGAGTACGGCCAGTGCGCTTCATGCCGGACACCGGAATTTTTTTTCGTTGCGGCTGAGGCCTTAGATTCACCTTCACAAAGATATCCCCACATGACTCTGTACAAGAAAAGAGTAGCTGGTATGTATCACAGCGCCACCCCGCCGACAATTGGACACAATATTTCAAACCCGACCGCCTAAACTGCACCTTGTTCAGACGCAAAAGAGTCTCCGCCTTAGCCCATAAATCCACCCCCTACCTTCAAAATGGACAGCTTCGTATCGGGATTGGAGAGCTTGACTGAGATCCCAACTGCGACTCAGAGTGAGCACCATCACCACCATGAAAGTACAACGGGCTTTCTCACCAGCATCGACCCGACAACTGTCGAGCAAACAAGCTTGCAGTCATCCCCGACATTGTCTGGAATGGTAATCATGACAGACTCAACCCAATCTGCCTCCTCACAAAGACCTACGCGAAGCTCTAGAACGAGTCAATCAACCTTCTTGTCTATGTCGACTTCCTCAACAGTAGTGACATCATTATCATCATCCGCGAAGCCGTCCAGCACGCTGCCCTCCTCCACATCTCAAACATCAACTACCACAACTGGAATCGCAAACCCAGTCCAAGCTCGCCCAAGCAGCCCTTCGTCCTCCAAGCATGATGACGGCAATTCAGTCTCTACGGCTGGTATCGTGGTGGGTGTGGTCATGTCTCTTGTAGTACTTGGGGCTATGTTTTGCTTCATCTACTTTCAGAGACAACGAATAGCGCAGTGTCTTAAGCGGCATAAGGGACAGGAGTCACATGGTCGACTGGCCCCTGACGAAGAAGTTGCAGGCCTCAAGAGAGGGGATGCCATGAGTCAAGGTGACTCTGTAGTAGACCACCTCCAGAGGGATGGGAATTGGAACGAGTGGTCTGTCAGACAGCCTTCCCGAGTTCAACGAGGCGCCCCGGTGGCTGCATCCCTCGACCGACCTTTTTCTGATCCTAATGTCCCAGAGATCATTAGTAATGATCCGGGAATCTCACCGGCGACTTCACCTTTATCCCCCCGGCAACACAGTGACCGCCGTGTGAGCACACTATCCCAGTCGCAATACAAACCATTGCCAAAGCCTTTCGCGTACAGTCCTTACACCTACAACAATCCTCCAACCAGACGACCCGTTGGAGCAGCACCACGAGGGCACATGGGAAAACCCGGACGAGTGTTGCCCGCGTATGCAAGAGCCCAGAGCAAGGATGGTGTTTGGGAGATAGAATCTCCTAATTCGCCACTTCTTGATAAGGATCTACCTCATCCTCCGCCTTGATAGGAATTTCTGCACAAACTGTTCGAATGTATTCATTCATTCTCTCCGTACTATGGTGATAGTCCCTTGAGCTCTGGGATAACAAGCGGACCTTCCAAGGAAGATATGTGCAAAAGTTGGATTGATCCGAGCTTCGGATGGTGTCCTGATGTGCCTAGCCGAGTATCCAGACTCGCCATGTCACAATGTATAACAAGATTTGGTGCACAGAACCCCACCTGTGGTTGTGGGCATGGGCCACCATATCAATACTTTATCGCAACCGCTGACACCATATACCGAGGATCTGGTTTGGCACCCTGCATATGCTGTCTCTGCTGGCTGAAGACCGCTCGAAGATACTGTGATCAAAACTTTCCGACCGCCGACTCTTTTCAATTTACAGTTACAATCTATGTCCGACTGTCTCTTCCCGACTGGACCGCATTCCCGTTGACGTCAAGCCTATCAGATTCTTCAACCGCCGGAAGGGGAAAACCGCATACCGTTCTTCAACCCTTTCCTGAAAATCAATGTGTACCTCTGCCACTCCCCTTGATCAGTGTGACCACAGATGAATCTTCCTAACTATGATCAACGAGTTGTCAAAGCGTTGTGCCAGCGTGCCACTGACGCAGCGTGCATGTGGTGCGATGCTGGTCGAGTATCTGGAACGTCGCTGATTATCAAGCAATTACGGGATCTCAAGGGCAAGTCTCAATCATGTTGGGGCGAGCATGGCTGTTGATCATGCCTCCGGAAAAATAAGTATTAGAAGCATGAGCCCTTCATCACATTTGACCGGCCGCCTTCCAAGCGCACGGCATCAGACCCTTTGATCCAAGCTTGCTCGCTCTGCTCACTCGCAAAAATTGTGGGTTCCCGGCTCATCGGCGGAGCTTCTATAACCATGGCTTCTACTCGAGACATGGAGGCAGCAAAGGAGCAAGTGTCAGTGGCGATTGCATCACTTTCCAGATCATCGTCTGTTCGAACCCCTTCACAATCCTCTTCCGACGAGCAGGATAGCTACGAATACCTTGCGCAAGAAGCAACTCGGCGAGAGCATGACCTGACTTTGTTTCGAGCCATCAAGCGTTATCCGAAAGCGGTAGGGTGGTCATTACTCCTCTCGACCGCCATTGTCATGGAGGGTTTCCAGTTGATCCTCATGGAGCAAATGTTTGCCTACCCGGAATTTCAGAAGAGATATGGGACCAGACAACACGATGGCACTTATCAACTACCCGCTGTTTGGCAAACAGCTCTTCTGAACGGTGCCTCAGTCGGTTCCATTTTTGGACTTTGGGCAAATGGGTGGCTCGCCGAGCGATACGGCAACAAGAAGACTATGCTTGGAGCATTGATGCTGATCACAATACTCATTGCGATTCCCTTTTTCGCAATCAACCCTGTCATGCTCCTTTTCGGGCAGATCCTGATGGGTGTTCCCTGGGGAATCTTTCAGACACTCACCGTTTCTTACGCCGCTGAAGTTAGCCCGACTCACCTCCGCGCATATCTCACAACTTATATTAACATGTGCTGGCTGTTTGGACAGATCATTGCTTCTGGCCTTCTCAAAGGTCTAGTCACCAGCACAAAAGGGGAATGGGCTTATCGCCTTCCCTTTGCACTCGAGTGGATTTGGCCTGTCCCGTTGATTGTTGGGGTTGCATTTGCACCTGAGTCTCCATGGTGGTTAGTGCGAAAGCAGCGTATCCAGGACGCGAAAATAGCTGTACGGAGCTTGACCAGCGACGGACCAGAGCTTGACTTTGAGGTTGAAACAACTGTCGCACTCATGATCGTGACGAACAAAGCAGAAAAAGACAATGGAACAGGCACAAGCTATCGAGATTGTCTGATAGGTGTTTCGCGACGCCGCACAGTCATCGCTTGTGCCGTGTCGTCAATGCAGACCCTCTCTGGAGCCGGTTTAGGAGCCTACTCGACATATTTCTATGAACAGGCAGGCCTGTCAACTGATGGTGCCTTCACAATGACTATTGGACAATATGGCGTCGGAATTATTGGTGTGCTACTCACTTGGTCCCTCTTGGATCGTTTTGGCCGCAGGACTATCTACCTGTCCGGTCTTTCGCTCATGGCGTGCTGCCTCGTGTTGGTTGGTTTCATGGGTCTCCCTCGAGCAACCCCATCGCTCTCATGGGCCATTGGCTCCTGCTTTATGGCATACCAATTCATTCTCAACACGACAGTGGGTTCCATTTGCTGGTCACTGGTCTCGGAAATTCCTTCAAACCGTCTTCGGAACAAGACAGTCGTCCTGGCCCGTGTAGCATATTACATAATAACGATATTGAGCAACGTCATCACGCCTTTCATGCTGAATCCATCAGCTTGGAATTGGGGCGCCAAGGCAGGGTTCCTCTGGGGTGGCTTGTGTGCGCTGTCTCTGCTGTATTCATATTTCCAGGTCCCTGAACCCAAAGGCAGGACTTTTGGAGAGCTCGACACTCTTTTCCAAAGGAGGATTCCAGCAAGATTATTTGCCTCAACCACGGTGCAGGATACGGCCAAGTCTCCAAGCGTATCAACTTTCTCATCCGAAGATGGTTGGATTGAATCCTTGAAGCCTGTTTATTCTTGTGAAAAGATGAGCATCGAACCCAAGTTTGCCGAGCCTGGCCACATAAAGGAGCCATCATGGTTACTAAGTCCTGCTGCTGAAGCTGCCAGTGCACCGCAGATTCACGTGAGAGTACCATCGCCATCTTTATGCCTTGCAAATCCTGCACAAACAGCCGCAACGAACCGCGAAATCACTCAAGCCGTTATCGAGGTACAAGCAGTTGAAGCAACTCGGCAACATGTTGTCCCTAGCTCATTAAATGATGATGAGCATCAAGCGGCCAGGGAGGGGATTGGTAGGAGCTTTCGTGAGCGAACGAACCAGGGTTCTAGCATGGCGAAGCACAGCATTACTCCGGATCGTTCAGACGCTTGGGATTTCCACTAGACAGCAGCCGTGTGTATCACGCCCATTTACTTGAGCATACACGAGTCGAAAGTCTTCTTCCGAATCTCTGCCCGGCCATCTCCATTGTTCACTCTAGTTGGAGGATACCCTCACCAGCTACTGAAGATAGTTCCCTCGACACAACTTTGCCCTTTTCCCACAACCGCTCACTCTACAGTTGCATCGAAGTCTCGTTGTCCAAGCAATTAATCCACTCTCGACTAGGTTGGGCAGAAGCAAGCCTGCTATCGCGCCGGCGGCATCCACCCGCTTCGGAGGCTGCAGGAGTCATCACTCACATTCTTGGTTGATGTTGGAGCAATCTTTTTAATGCATGCTGGCGATGGAATACGGGAAAGGAAATGTCGGCGACGGCTGCGGTCGTCCGGAACGTCAAGTAGGGTGGCCTATCGTCTTTCTCGACAGATTAGTCTTTGCAGCGATGCAGCTCTTTCGGTCTGCTCTAGTCGTGTAGGTAGATATTTGACAATGTGAAAAGGTCCGATTTGAGCTGCCACAGCAGATACCCAGCGAATTGACCTCCTTACCCGGCGCGACTTTCTTTACTTTCGACCCGGTAGAGGAAAAGTAGTAGTCGAGACATGCACCTCATACCGTGCAACGTCAAACCTTGACGGTCTCGGTCCGAAAAGGGATATAGTCTCGTCTCAGCTTTCCACAAAAATTCTGCCTGGGTAGAAGCTGTGACCAAGTGATACAGCAGCTGGAGGCAACGGAAGGAGACCCCGGCCAGCCACGTAGATGGAGCCTGAAGATGTTGTGTCTCCTGAGGATTCTAGCTCCAGCTCTCTTCCCATCGCCAGCACTTTTGCGGAAACGTACAGCTCTTCTCGCCGAGGTACGCGGTTGGTTTGTACATTTGCGTATAATGACCCGCGTGGGTGATGCTTTTGCGATGCTCTTCTTTGAGTGAATACCGCAATGGTGCCGTGTATTGATCGTCGATACATTTCAGCAAGCGACCGAGACCAGCTGTGAGTCTCCTGCTGCGTCCTTGCGGACTAATGATAGACAGAATGGATCTTCGAGACCCGGATGCCAGCATCCATGAGTCAGGCGCAGTTGCAGATAACGGCGGAAGATACTATGCTGCTGTCCCAGAGCCCCGATCTCATCGATACCTCACCGAGATTTCCATTCCGCAACGATGGAGTGACACCATCCAAGCGACCTTTTCCCCTCAACCTTCTTCTACTGAAATGCTATGTGGCCCGTGCACTTCCCTCCGTGCCTGCCAAGCTTTGCCCCCTTGTCGCCGGACCCTTGGACCACGCCGGCGTGCTGCCATCCGAAGAGATTAGTTTGATATGATTTTTGCACCAAGCCAAGGATCACAACGCCGCTCCTTTCTGTGCTCGTTCGCCTTCTGTTTCTGTCGTTCTCTTGTTCACACCTGCATTCGCAGGCTTCATTCTTTCTAAGCTCTATCATTTTTTCCGCACAAGGCTCCTTACCCTTCTTCCAGACCCAATTGGCTCCACCTTCTGGTTAATCAAAATCCATAACCTACTCCTGAAATTCGACATGGTAGCCAGCACGACAACACTCGAGAAGGAGGACCATTCTCGCGATGCAGCATTTAACAAGACGCTTCACGGTAACTCCGCGAAGCAACATGGCGGTTTGATGTCCATGTTCAACAAGGATGCTATTTCCCAAAAAGCGGCTGTGGATGAATATTTCAAGCACTGGGACAACAAGGCTGCCTCAGAGGAGACGGATGAGACACGAAAAGCACGGAGAGATGAATATGCAACCTTGACCCGACAGTACGTCCGCTCCTCGCCACGTCTCTCTATTCTCTTTCAACTGACATGTAGTCCCTTCTCACAGTTACTACAACCTCGCGACCGACCTCTACGAAAATGGCTGGGCCCAATCCTTCCACTTCTGCCGCTTTGCCTACGGCGAGCCCTTCCATCGCGCCCTTGCCCGCCACGAACACTACCTTGCTTACAAAATGCACCTCTCAGACAACATGCGTGTGCTGGACGTTGGCTGCGGCGTCGGCGGACCCGCCCGAGAAATCGCCAAATTCGCCGGCATCAACATCGTGGGTCTCAACAACAACGACTATCAGATCCAGCGGGCCACGCAGTACGCCATCAAGGAAGGCCTCGCCGATAAACTCTCCTTCGTCAAGGGCGACTTCATGCAAATGTCCTTTCCCTCCAACTCCTTCGATGCCGTCTACGCCATCGAGGCAACCGTCCACGCCCCTAACTTACAAGGCGTTTACGAGCAGATCTTCCGGGTGCTGAAGCCAGGAGGCGTATTCGGCGTCTACGAGTGGCTCATGACAGACCGCTACGACAACGCCGACCCGCACCACCGGTCCATCCGCCTCGGCATCGAGCAGGGCAACGGCATCAGCAACATGGTCCGCGTCTCCGAGGCGCTCGCCGCCATCAAGGGCGCGGGGTTCGAGCTCGAGATGCATGAGGACCTCGCCGAGCGCCCGGACACACGGCCCTGGTACTACCCGCTCGACGGTGACTGGCGGCACTGCAGCTGGAGCGTAAGCGATTTTATAAGTATTGCGCGGATGACGTGGTGGGGGAGGTCGTTTGTGCACAAGGCGCTGGGCGCGGCGGAGACGGTCGGGGTGATACCCAAAGGGACGCAGAAGACGGCTGATTCGCTAGCGTTAGCGGCGGATTGTCTGGTGAAGGGTGGGAAGGAGAAGCTGTTTACGCCGATGTATCTGATGGTTGCGAGGAAGCCGGTGGCTTGATCATCCGAAGGGATCGGGGGGGTTGAGTCGGCAGAGCATTTGTTCCATCGGCGTCTGGAACTTTGGGGGGATTATAGATTTGCACCCTGCTTGATTCTACCTTACCTATAGGTAGATAGCTGCTCGATATAATCCATTAATATCACTCCCCAGTAGGTAGGTATTAGTACCTAGGTACCTAGGTAATTACGCCCGCCGTCTGATCATATAAAGGCTTGTCTACCTTAGGTAGCTATCCATCTAATATAATATCCGCATGCTACCTACCTAAGTCCACATCACCCACCGAGAGGGGAGAGGGCTTGTCTTTTGTCCCGGCTATATACTGTACATGTTGTATAATAAAGTATTTTTCGTGCTGGTCTGGTCGGCACCGTTATATGTAAAGAGGATGGCATTGTTATTGGTATTGTTATTTCTCATTCTCGTTTTCATTATCCTTTTTTATCATTATCGTTATCTTTTACTATTTAATTTTTGTGACTGCTCCCCAGGACTAGCGTTTCATGGCGGGGCGCTGGAGACGCAGAGTATTGCAAACTGCACGGTGAAGTAGAGGAGAGGAGAGGAGAGGAGAGGAGAGGAGAGGGCGAATGGCTACCCAAGACGATCAGAGATTGGATGGGATAAGACGAGATTTCGTCGGGGTTGGATGCGTGGGTGCCGATGCCGATGCACGGGAGGGATTTATGTCTGAGTCTGAGGGACTCGGTGGGGCATATCTGATCGTGGGATTTCTTCTTCTCTCTCTCTCTCTCTCTTTCGTTTTAAGACACTCCGCCTCGTGTAAATGGATGGATATGCACAGTACTGCTGCCGGACACCCATGATATATACACTTATCTCTTTCTCTGTCCTCCTCCTGCTTCCCCTTCCCCCTCCCCTCCCCATCCACCCACCCGCCCTCGTGCCCGCAAGCACCCCTCCCCCATTCCCCCGAAATCGTCCCGTCCCATCATCGCAGATACTTCCCATACGCCCACCTCATCCTGTCCACGACCCGCCCTTGCCGCTCGATCCCGCCCCTCACATCCATCAGGTCGTCCACATCCTCCAAAAAGTCGCGCATCACGCTTCCCGGGATGAGCGTCTGGGCGCGCTGGCGGAGGACGTGCACTTCGAGGAGCAGGAGGCCATGGTCTTTGTAGGAGAGGAGGCCCGTTGGGGTTGGCTGGGCGGTGGTGAGTATGCGGGAGATGTTTCTGGGAAGGTAAGTGTTAGTAGGGATTGTGCGAGCAGGGGGCATGGCATAGGATATGGAGATGGAAGGAGGGTATTATGTTAGTGCATGCCGATCGGGTGTTGTTGATGCAGGTTTCGAATTTCTAATGAAGGGGAAACGGGGAAGTGGGGAGGGAATTAATGCTCACCGCAAGATTCTGATAGTCTCCCCCTTCTGCCGCTGTCCCGCGCGGCCTCGTCGCTGGCCAAAGACGTCCCTGAGCCAACGGAAGGCAGCAAAACTGACCAATATGCCGGGTGTAAGGCCAACGAAGCCAAACACGAGCTCTTGGCTCTTGAGTAGTGAGTCGATTCCGCCAATAGCAACCTCGACATCCACTTTCGTTTTCTGGATCTGTATCAGTAGCGCACGGACTAGATCGCCGCGGAGCGTGCCGACAAAGGGGCGTCTGAGATCTCGCTCGTACGCCTTCAGCACTGCCGTGAGATCGCCCTCGGCGACCTTGGCGCGGATGGATTTAGTGTCCGCGGAAACATAGTCAGCGCCGTTTGTGGGGTGGTCAACGACGAAGTCTACGACCATGCGTTCAAGGCTATCGCGGTCGGCGCGCAGACTGTCACGGGACATGATGGCGACCTCGCTGGCAGAGTCGTGGCGGATGGTACCAATCAGGTTTTTGAAAGGCGTGATGACCCAGTTGAACCAGAAATCGAGGCAGGTGGAGCCGAGTTCGTGGAACCAGGCGAGGAGTTGGGCACGACGGGCGGCGAGAATGCGGAGGAGGGTTGTGCTGGAGAGGAGGGCGAGAAGTGTAGGGAGCCAGTAGCGGGTCAGTGATGAGGGGCGGGCATTGGTGGTGAAGAGGGAGGTTGAGGTTGTGGCTTGGGTTGGGAGGTATTCGTCAAGGATTTGGATGAGGCGATTCATTAGGGTCATGGGGTCTATGGTTGAAATATCGTTGTCTGAGGTGTTGCCAACGAATGGGTCGTCTTCGACTGAGGTGAATACAATGTCTTCGAAATCTGGTATGGTAGTTTGGAGAGAGGTGACATTACGGAGGACGCTTTCCATTAGGGCTATGCTTTTGGTGACTGTACTACGCCACTCTTCGGTGGTAGGAGAGAGACTGTCGGAATCTTTTGAGGAAAGAGGATCATAATCCGAGGGACCGAAAGAGAGACCCTCGTCAATGAGAAGGCCAATGCCGGAGGAATTCATCTCTCGTAGTTTTCTGAGACCAGCTTGCTTCTGCCGGGCCTCTGTCCGGCAAAGCGCGAATGGCGAGAGAATTTTGGTGCTCGCTTGCGTCAGAGATCTCTCGTGGATGCTCTCTTGTACGAGATTGTAGAAGCGATGCCATCTTTCCGCCATTGACTGTGTTGTTCTCTCGAATTCTGCTCGCGCATCCATCCGCGAGGTATACCTTTCCCTTGCCTCGCCGTAGATATCTTTAGCGTAGGTCCATAACCGAGCTGGAGATGTCTGAATTGTGTACAGCCCAGTTTGAGCGTACGATCCCAGTATGTCGTCCCAGTACCATATCTCTTCGCCGATTGGGATGGTCTGATCTAACAACGCCGAAAGAATCAGTCCGTACGATTGAACTGTTGCCTTCGCAGTAATCATCCAACGCAGATCTTCCTCTTCTTGTGTTTGTGGACGAGCGTCCGCGGCACCATTTTCTAAACGGACAGAAACGGCTTGCAAGAGGAGGTTGCATAATCTTCTTTTCCTCAGTAAGGGGCGGGAGGCTGAGGTTGTAGACAGAGACCGAACGATAGCCTTCAATCTTATATCCTTGGTAGACGCGCCATCTTTCTGATGCTCAGTGAAAGATTCCAATCCGGCCGTAGACGGAAGCCTCGACGTTGATGTTGCGAGCTGGAACTTGTCGAGCTGTAGATCAAGGCGCCGTATTCGACTGCAGGGATAAGTTAATAAATAAGCTTGAAGACGGTAAAACGTCGCTCACTCCTCAACGATTGACATCTTTGGCCTCCCTCCCCTTCACCGATCCATAGAGCCCGAGTTGGCCTCCTGCCGAGCGATCTCGTGCTCTTGAGATCGCTGCGCGGAGATTTCAAAAATTTGAGCTTCCTAAATGACGTATGTCTACCCAAACGGACTCTTGCTAGATCGCTTCAAACAACCATGGCTCTGCGACCTCGTGGTTAAGTAAGAACCATCGAACATAACTAATTTCGGTGACAGCATTATTGGTGAAAATCCATATGCCAAGGCTATTACTGGCTGCCTGAATTGATGATTTGGTCCAAATCACCGAGCCAATTGACTGCAGCTTCCTGGTAATGGGAAACCGGCTTCAGCGTTTCTGTTCTGCATGTCTGGCTTCCGGTGTACCTTATATAAGGCTATCCGCGGTGTCTCATCACCGCCTAATTGATCAAACGCCGCTCACAGAAGGTAAGTAAGATATCATGGACACCCAAGGACATGACCAGACCTCGTCATCTCGCGGATGCCTGCCTTTTCACGCTGTGGGGTAAATCAACGGGAGGGCGCAAAGTCCCCCTCTTGACCACGACATCCCTCATTGTTCTATCCTCACCTACACAAGTTTCAGGCTTATTTCTTCCATAATATCTAGGAAAAGGAACGACTTAGGAGTTTTAACATGGCTTCGTCCGAAAAACCAGGAGCTGCTACTTCCAAGCCCGAGGTCAAAACATTCATTCCCTTAGGTACTCTCTTATTCTTGCTAGAGGCGAGCGAAAAAGCTGATGTAAGGGAAAGAAAACAACCCTGTAGTGATGAATCCACTAGCATATCGTCTTGGGCTTTCCAACGATCTTGCCTTCCATGACCTGTTTTCCATCGACGATGAAGATATGCTCTCGATCATCCCTAGGCCCGCAGTCGCCCTCCTTATCTTGACCCCAGAATCCGAGCTTCATACTAATTTTCGCCGTGCAGAGGATGCCGACAGATCGGACTATGATGGGAGCGGTCCCGACGAGCCGGTAGTGTTTTTCAAACAGACAATCCGAAACGCCTGCGGACTAATGGGATGTATCCATATCCTCTCAAATGGGCCAGCAAGGGACTTCATTGCGGAGGGAAGTCAGCTAGACAATCTTCTCAAGGCAGCTATCAATATGAAGCCAGCCGAGAGGGCCCAGTTGATTCACGATTCGGATGACCTCGAAGCAACACACGCCGCTTGCGCAACGCTGGGTGACTCAACCGTACCGGATCCTGAGAATTGGGAGGATAACCACGGCTTTATAGCATTTGTCAGGGGTAAGGATGGGCATTTGTGGGAACTGAATGGCTGTCAGAACGGGCCCTCGGATAGGGGTCCGCTAGATGAGAGTGACGATGCCTTGAGCCCTCGGTTCTTGGAGCGATCGATACGGCCTTATCTGGAGAGAGAAAAGCAGGCAGGCAGGAAGAGTATTGAGTTTAGCATCACTGTTCTCGCCTCAGCATATGATTGATCACCGATGGCCTTGGAGCTACAGTAAACTCCCGATACAAGCACCGGATCGGCGAGGTGAATTGATACGCGATACGAAGCTTTGGATTTACCAATGTATATCAGCGTGCAATTGAATTGCTAAGATGCTATTCTAAAGGTCATCGAGGTACTTTTGTTTAAATCCGAACACTGAGACAGAAATTCGCAGCCTCGCCCACGTCCCTGTATTGAGAGTTTGCTGTACGATGCCTATCTCTCAGATCGCCTGAAATAGGTTAGTGTACTTATGCGATGTTCTTTCCAGCTCAAAACTGGGTCCGTCAGTTGGAATAGAATTTGGCCACCAAGATCCTATTTGCAACAAATGTTCTCAACGCCTCTATTGAAAATTGACAATCGAGGCGCCCTAACCTATCTCGGAATATGTTCGCCATGAGCTGCAAATGGTACCGCAAAAGTTTGAGGTTGTCAGCTTCGACCTTGCGGTTCAGATTTTGGTCTTCACCACTTCGACTACGTCGGAGCCCTTGGTTCTCTATAACAAGGCTACCCTGGAGTTGTACATATTAATTTTAGGGATCTCAGTCTTTTAGAACCATTGAAGAGCAGAGCCGTTACCGACTGGCTGCCATAATGTGGCGTACACGGGTCCTGGAAACAGCAAAGATTGAATTTCGCGTTACACCACGTCGGGCATGGGATAATATGTCTGCGGTGGAGCCCCACCAAGGCAGTTCTTCAGCCCGGTCAGAATCTCAGTCGAATTCCCTTTTTTCCCTTATTCTTCTCGCACCTTCCAATATGTCTGGCGTTGGAGAAGTTGTAACCATTCCCAGTCTCATTTCCCTGGCCAATCTGTCGGTGCAGGCAGTCTCTAAACTGTACGCCTTTATCAAAGCTTATAGAGAATCAGTCCGAGATGCTGAATGGCTTCTGACCGAGGTCGAAAGTCTGGAAGAAGTCTTGAAGGATATTGTGACGGTCGTTACGGCAAGTTTCCAGTCTCCAAACGATACAGGACCGCTTGTCCAGCGTCTCCAGGAGAGACTTCAGCGATCATTGACTACTACGAGTGAAATCGAAACGTCGCTTAAGAAAATCTCAGAGCCGTCCAAGTCAGCGCGAAAGAAGAAGATCGAAGTGGCCCTTCAGAAAGAGTATTTTGCCAACCTTCGCAACAGGATTGCTTCGGAGAAGGAATCCTTATCAATGATAATCAGCGTCATCGTTTGGTTTGCATGAGTCTTCGATTTCCTTCTGATTTACTGACAAGCAACTCAGGGACGCGCAGGCACAGACGAAGAGAGAAGTTGCCCATGCCCTAGACGACCTCGAAACCATTCAGTCTCAGTCTTTCCAAAAGACGACTGCTCAAAATGCTGATATACTCGCCGCTCTGGAAGACTCAAATTGTCAAACTGACAAATCGGCGAATCAAGTTGGCCACAAAATGGACGTCTTGGCAGATACATTCAGAGGCTTTGGAAGTGGAATCAACCATAGACTCAGCACGCTAGATGCTCGCCTTGCCTCCTTACAAGGCCAACTTTACGAGTCTTTCAACAGACCGACCAATGCAGCTCGAAAAATTCCCTTTCGGCAAATTCACAAAAGCTCCTTGCGGCCCTTTAGTCGTCACCGAGTATCCCCAAGAGCGGCGCTTACTGAGTTATTCGGTCTTGATAGGTTTGCAAAGGAGGCGGGAACAGCTGCGCTTGAACAGTACTTTCGCGTCATTTGTCCAACGGTGGTAATTGAGACAGCTCGCATTGAGAAACGCCTTCAGATACAGCCTTTTGAGGACATACGCCTTCATGGAGCTTCCGCAGGGCAACGAAAAGCCATCATTCGACACGTTTTAGGCCTCCGACTCTTGATCTGGCTGCTAGCTCAAGACAAATACGCAGCATTCATTTCGACTTATCAATCAAGCGCTCGATGCTCTCCTCTACTTCTTGCTGGAGGCGTTCATATCCAGTGGGAGGCTAACTTCTTCAATCACCTTGCTTCTTATCCACCAGGAATCGACCACGCATTTGACAAAAATAATAAATTTTCTGATGGCTTGGCTCATTTCCCTCTCCTAATCGACGAATACGAGCAATTTAGGTGGTACTCTATCTATTACGGGCTCAAAATCAAAAACGACTTTGAGAGATGCAAATTGTTTAGATTTTGGCTGGCTTTATTTGACTTGTTGGATGATCGAGAGTTTTGCTACGAGGGTTTTAGGAAGTTCGTTGAGCGCATTTCTCTCACTTTCGCCGGACCACTTGTAATGAAAAAGGAGCTCTTTCACGCACTTGATGCTAATGACGTGGAATTTTGGAATCGCCAATTGTACGGATTGCACCAAAAGAAGTTGATGTGTAATTTACGCCGTATTTAAGCTCAACGTTTTCTGTTGAAACTCTTGATCCTATGAATCATAGCCTCGTCAAGGAGCACTGATGAGTAAGCTATTTGTGAAAATATGACTATATCTTGGCATTGCTCTGTGGAATTGGAGCAGCTTGTGGCAGTACGCGACCTACCTGGGGTAGGAGTTCAATCAGTCTCCCGCGGTGGGCAGTGTGCGATGTCGTATTTGCTTGATTGGGCAATTCCGCGTGGCTGCTTGCTACTGCAGGTACACAGCTCTTGGAAGGCCCGATATGGGAGATAACGCCATATTCGCCCCTTTGGCCCCCCGTACGGAGCGACGAGGTGTTGCCTTGACCGAAGGCCCTGCATGTGGGAAGCGTTGGCAGCCCCAAGGTGTTGAGAGGGATTTAAGCTTATTGATTGTTCGCCGAATTGAGACGAGTCCATTGGCGAAGGTCTCAGTCCAAAATCATGCCTTGGCCCTTTCTTGTGGGCTTGTTCAACACTCGATATGCGCTGCTATTTTCGATCCGCGGAGTCGAAAGCCAGGCATTGAGAAGGACCTGAGGCAAGTACAGCCGCAGTGACAGCACGTGCCGGATTGTACAATGCGCAAAGGTTTGACAGTGAATTTGATTTTCAGGGTCAGAACTGACGTCAATCCGGAGTAATTTTCTTGGAACGTTGCGCGCTGCGACGGACGTGTCTCAGGTGGGCGCTTCTGCGACGCGGTTCAAACAAGTCGAGCATCGCTACATGGTAGAATCGAGGTCGGGGGGCAGTCATCCGAGATTGGAGGCGCCGATTTCATATGGCAGAAGAAATTCGAAGTGTTCGAAGATTGTGCGTACCAACAACGGAGTGCAACAAGAGGCGCGAACGTGTTCCTGCCCGTGGCAGTCAGTCAGGATCGGTTGGCTGTTGGGTAAAGCTTGAGCATGGTGGCAGTGCTGCCGAGGGGCGAACATCTGACCAAGCCTTAAAATACAAGTCCCCACGAGCGTAATCTCGGTCAATTGCAGTAATACGAATAGTACCGGGTTCCCAGTCCGGTAGCCAAGCGCTGGAGAGAAGAGGGGGGGTCCGTTGACCCTGACGCCTGCGTATGCCACATCGTATCTGCTAGTCGGCTAAGATTGCGATGGTACCTTTTGGCTGACGATAGCGGCGCAATGGTCATGTTTTTGTGGAAGCGGTGCAAATAGATGCAGCCGCCAGTAATCTCTTCACTGAGGGATTGTATCTTGATCTTGTGCTTGTTGACAGCGGTCGCGATTGTCAGTGTGGGTGTAATTAATGTGTAATGCTATGCTTTGTCTCTGGTCAGCCAAGGGGCAGGGGAGGTGCGGGGAAGGGGATTGGTTGCCGGAGCGTCTGAGACCGCCGGAGCAACGCATCGTCCACCAGCCAGCGCGCTGGATGTCTGACGCCCTCCCCGGTCGCTCTGCGGTTCCCCCTGATCGCCGGCGAAGACTGTGCGAGTCATCTGCCTTGGTCGCAAAGACGACTCCATCTTGGCTCCTGCAACTTGCACACCATCAGTCTGCTACACTCTCTCGTAGCAACTCGTCCTAATCCCTCCTCATCGTTCACATCAACGCGATCAAAAAGTCCCACGGCTGAGCCAGCTTCCAGGTGTGGGTGGAATTGCTAGATTCGGCGCCCGGCTCCGGAGTCTCAGCCGCCACTCCCTGCGTTTGGAAGTGTTCGTATTCCCGGTATCCTTAGCCACCCCCAAGACCTTTCCAAGACCCCCCCAAATCTGCTGGACTGCATTCTTCCCAGAACCAACCTCCTGTCGCTTGCATTCCAACTCAAAAACACTGGCCATACTGAGTATCGCCGTTGCTCTCGCTTTCAACATTTCACGACCATTGACGACGTATTCAACTCCTTCCACGATCGCTTGCTTTTGTTGATTTGGAATCGTCCGATCCGTCGCTATCCGCTCGCTCCTGGATTTCCCAATTCATTGAAAATTGTATACATTGTCCGGCGAACGATTCATCGACCAGGTCAAATGATTGTCACAGGCCAATCAATAGCATTTTCAGCGGAGTGAATAAAGAGTCTCATTGAAGACTTGGGACTGTGACTTACGACCCGACCTTAACCTTTCAAGCCGAGCACTACCTTTTCCACCGACCGAGGGAAGGACCAAGGTACTCTGGAGTACCTCGATTCTGGGAAGGGATATCTGCAAGAACATACACCGACATCAAATCCGCCATCATGATGAGGTTATCACCGTCCTCCTATTTTGCACTCTTCGCCTCTTTGTTCACCTTCATACCCTTTTCCTCCGGCCTCAGACTCATCGAATCGAAATCCCTAAATCCGTGTCAGGATAATTCGAATTTTACAGCGACACTTTTTAATGTTGTCTTTACACCCGACAACAACACTCTCAATTTCGACGTTATCGGCGTCTCTTCAATACAGGGCAATGTCACTGCGGAATTACAATTTATTGCATATGGCTTTACCGCCATTAGACAGACTCTCGATCCTTGCACGATGAACCTGGATGGGCTTTGCCCGATGTCGACAGGCCAGATCAACATCGAGTCAAATATCAACGTACCAAACAACGTGATCAACCAGATTCCCGGCATTGCTTATGGCGTTCCGGATTTGGACGCACTTGTCAGGATCTACATCAACCAGACAAACTCTGACACCAGCATCGCCTGTGTCGAGGCTCAATTGTCGAACGGTCAATCTGTTTATCAAAAAGCTGTTGGATGGGTCACCGCAGTCATTGCTGGCATGGGATTGATTGCCTCGGCCGTGACGTCGGGACTTGGACATTCTAATACCGCTGCTCATGTTGCTGCTAATGCTATGTCCCTGTTTGGCTTTTTCCAGGCCCAAGCTATGGTCGGCATGACTTCTGTCAAGCTACCACCGATTGTCGCCTCGTGGACTCAAAATTTTCAATGGACAATGGGCATAATTCGGATTGGCTTTTTGCAATCTATATGCACCTGGTATCAGAGAGCGACGGGTGGCACTCCGACGAATATTCTGTCGACACTTGCAACCACTTCTGTTCAAGTCCAAAAGCGATCTGTGCAAGTGGTCCATAGGTTGTTCATGGAAGCTCATGATCAGTTGGTCAAGCGGTCGAATGCCAACTCCCAAGTTGCTGAGAATACGAAACTGATCGTGGTACGAGGAATTGACCGTGTTGGATTCAGAGCAAGGATCGAGCAAAGCAACATTTTCATGACCGGCCTCATCTTCTTCATCGTCTTTGTTTTCCTTGTCGGCTTCCTAGTCCTCAGCTTCAAGGGTTTCTGTGAGCTCGCAGCAAAGAATGAATGGATCAAAGGCGACAAGTTCCAAGAATTCCGGAATGGCTGGAAGATCGTCCTTCGAGGCATCTTCTTCAGAATCGCCCTGATTGGCTTCCCCCAGATTTGCGTGCTCTGCTTGTGGGAATTGACCCAGCGGGATTCTGCCGCAGAAGTTATACTGGCCATTGTGTTTGTCGTTTCAATGGTGCTTACTCTGGGTTGGGCTGCCCTAAAGGTTGTGCGCCTTGCTAAGCGTTCGGTGGCCATGCATAAGAATCCTGCCTACATGCTGTATTCGGACCCTACCTGTCTAAACCGATGGGGATTTCTCTATGTCCAGTACCGGGCTACAGCGTACTACTTCATCGTCCCTTTCTTGGGATATCTTCTGCTCAAGGCCATTTTCATTGCCTTTGCACAGGGTGTGGATGTCGTCCAAACCGTCGGCCTCGTCATTATCGAAGCGGTCTTCCTTATTGCTGTATCTGTTCTACGGCCTTGGATGGACAAGAAAACGAACATATTCAACATCACCATTGCCGCCGTCAATTTTGTCAATGTCATCTTCCTCCTGGTTTTCACCTCCGTTTTTGGCCAACCAGTGAGTTCCTTGCTTTCCCACTTGATCTTGTGACACTAATCAAATTTAGGGTATCGTGACCGGGGTGATGGGCGTTGTTTTCTTCATTATCAATGCCGCATGTGCTCTTGTCCTTCTGGTCCTTGTGTTGATCGCCTCGGTGTACGCCATTGTATCAAAGAATCCCGATACTCGTTATCAACCTATGCGAGACGATCGTGGATCTTTCATTAAGTCACAATCCCAGCTTACCACCGAGCTTGACGCCTTGGGAGCGACAGCTCGTGGCGATATGAAGACTTCCTACAAGTCTCGTGGTTTCGACGATGATGCCGAGTCCTTTTCGTCTTCGTCGGTGAGCCGGACACAAGATGCGGCAGGAGTGCCGCTACCGCCGTCGACTGCAACTTCGACGAATCGTAATGAGCGAACATCCCCAGTCGACAACTCCGTCCCTATGTTCCCGAGCGACGCCTCTTCCAGACGAGGTCCACCGCCAAACTATGACTCTCGAGGAATGTATAACCAAGGCTACAACCCTAGTACGGTTGGTAGCGACTACAGCTACGGACGCTCACAAAATGCGTCGCCAGCTCCTGGCTACGGCGCCTCACCGTACGACAGGACAGGGTCTGCACATTCCTACCAGCGACCGCAATATCAGCAACCATATCAGCCGCCATATCAACAGTCGCAGTTCAGACAACAGAACAATGGCAGTCCATGGCAAAGAGGCGCTGGTTACTAACTTTCCATTTTCACAAGCAGTGTTTGTGGATACTGTTATTTTCTAAGCAAAATCTTGGGTTGCACCAAACCCAAGGCCTTGGGTTAGGGTATGCAGAATTGGATTTGCGCTTTCTACAATAGGATCAGAAGCTCATGCACAGAAAGGGGGTTGGCCATAGGTCTTTGACTCAGAGGAGTTGAGGGGTTTTTAATGGCATGGTAGAAAGCCTGCGGGCTGTTTCATGACTTCATGTACAGATAATCGACTATAGGTAGTCCTCTTTGCCAGGGGCATTGGGCATAGATCGAAATAAATCAATTGACGATATGTTGCTGTCTTAACGAGTTCCCCCAGTGTCCTGGTGATCAGGTTGAATGCAGTGAATATCGCAACGGTTGTACAATGTCAGCACATGTTTGCTGAGCAATCTAAAAATCGGCGA
Organism: Pyrenula aspistea; assembly: GCA_021030945.1. Classification (NCBI taxonomy): domain Eukaryota; kingdom Fungi; phylum Ascomycota; class Eurotiomycetes; order Pyrenulales; family Pyrenulaceae; genus Pyrenula; species Pyrenula aspistea. The sequence continues at coordinate 234,450 of JAGFML010000048.1, read as the reverse complement.
ATAAATGACGAGCTGTCCTGCTCAACATCACGGCCCCCATAGCGATCCTCGCACACAGCCCCAATAATGCAAATACCTGCCAGGCTCCCTGGTAGCCTGCAAGGGCTGATGGGGTGTCTTGCAGCGAACCTCACGTGCGAGGACCCGCATGCAATCCTTCTGCACTACGACTGAGATCCGTTTCGGGCGTTGCGCGTCAAACAACCTCTTTGACTGCGCTTGGTCATGGATTAGATTCGGGTCTTCAGCGAAAGTCAACGCGAAGGAGGCGACGATCTGACCCTGACCCATCCTCCCGCGATCCGCTCGGGCGACAGGGTTCGCTCTGCCTTGTTAGCGCCTCTGATGCAATGATGCAATCGGTTGATCCGCGAAAGGGGCGGTTTCTTCGACAACTGCCAACAAAAGTTACTCGCTGAAATGCTTTTGTCAAAAGAATGCAACCTTCTCGGCCGCGCCCGGCTAATGGGTTAGTTCCTTAGTGGCTGGAATCTTTCCGCGGGACCTGCATCTCAATCAACCAACCGACTCGTCGACCACTAGACCCTACACTGCGCCCACCAGCGGCAAGGCCTGCCGATGGATGTGGTGTGCAATGGCCCGCTACTGGCCAGCGCCAGTACGTCAGCGGCCAGAAGCAATGAGGCCAGGCAGGGACCTTGATCGCGTTGCTTCTTGTGCGAGCAGCCCTCTCTTGAATTGACAAACCTCTGTCGACTCCCTCTTCGCTGTCACATTCCTCAACCCAGCTGCCATGTGCCACGATAATGTCTACCCTCTCCTTCTTTAATGCTGGGCCTTCGACGTCTCTATGGGAGCGTCCAAAAACCGCCGATGGTCCATTATCGCCAAAACCAAAACGCCCAACAGCCAGTCGCAACGTATCCTTTCAAAGCGGGCCCAGACCTGGGGAGGAAGAGCCTAGAGAGCTGTCTGCCCCTAATCCGTTGACCTGGAAAAAAGAGACCAAGGGAAAGAAATGGCAAAGAATTGACCGACATGCTCAAAGTGTAGATCCGTGAGTATCCTAGCTGTCGCTGATTTTAAGATCTTCGTACCCTAATTAATCGATTCTCACAGGAACATCACTCCTCTGCCTCCTAGCCCAGCGAGAATCGCACAACCATTTGCTATCTATGGTGACGAGTTCGCAAACATCGTCGGCGACAATCCATCGCTTGACCTAGTTATCACCGACCCACGAGCTCCATTTTTCCATTCAGGAGGAGCATGGGTTCCGCGGCTCAGGACGTTGTTCCTGACATCCAATCTGATCCGGGACAATGAACCGAGTGCCGTCTCGTCGGCCCAGAAACGTACCGAGATCACCAAGATTGAACTCTTTGGAAGACAAGATTTTGGACGCGATAAGGTTCGATGTCCAGAGCACAGTTACATGGCCGCCGGCTGTGCTGTATACCCGAATGGAGATTCAAATGGGATCGTCATCTGCGCCCAAGGGTCGCTGAAGGAGCCTGCAGGTCTTGTTTTTGTTGATACTAAGCGACCTCACAAGACCCGCATGCTCCTTAACAATTTCCACGGCCGTCCATTCAATTCGCCCTGTGACATTGTTTCAAATCCACTTGACGGCTCACTCTATTTTATCGATCCTGCCTATGGGTATGAACGAGGATTCCGGCCAAAACCGCAGCTTCCAACGGGCAACATATATCGATTTGACATCGATACAGGGGCTTGCCGCGTCGTTGCGATGGGTCTCTCCAGACCAGCTGGTCTAGCTTTATGCCCCGACTATAGCGTATTATATGTCTCAGAGATTGGAGATAAATATGGGGGCACGATGATCCACGCATTCGACATCATACATCCAACTCCTTTGCAGACGAGTCGACCTTTTTCGATCAGCGTTTCGAGAGGCGCCGCGAATGATGCGAATGGGACGCACAAGAGCTCCAACTCCTCCTCTACGCAGTCTTCGAACAGCACCTCAAATATTCATTCCAACTCAGGCAACAATAGGCTCATGCCACTTAGCCCACAGATGCAACCTACAGATGTTCCAAGTGGCCGGAACTCCAGCCGAAGTCACAGCCGAAGCGCTTCTAGGGGTCCATCGGAGGTGATCCAATCTCCAATCTATCCCAAGTCCATACTTTCGCAACCCGTGGCTCCACCTCCTGCATCAGCTTCTGGGCCTTTCCTATGTAATAAACGTCTCTTTGCATATTCGCCAACTACGGGTAGCTCGGGTGGAATATCTTCCGATCCAATCTATGGCCACGTTTGCTTAGGAACCGAAGAAGGCGTTGAAGTTTGGAGTCGAGGTTCGGGAGAAATGATTGGTAAGATATTAGTGGATGACGAAGGAGCTGAAGGCAATAATCACGGCGTCAGCAAGGTCGCCTTCGGCAATGAAGGAGAAGCGTGGCTGTTCGGCGGAGAAAGAGTCTGGAGAGTACGGATGGGTAGGGGAGTAGAAGAGAGGTTTTGGCTTTGATTTTATGGACCGGTGTTGATGTTAATGCATGACATGCACGGAGGAGGGAGGCTTTAGTGACGGCCCTTTTACATACATGGACCTGATTACCAGGGGCCGTTGACGATTGGCGTGGGACAGTTTCCAGACGTATGACTTATGGATGTGAAGTATAACGAAACTGGGAGCGGTGGGAGTTGGTAACAGAAAGATGTACCCGTCATCGCCTGACAGAAACAATGATATTTCAAGGTCCAGAAATGCCTTTCCATGTCCTAGATCGAGTTCTTTGTCTTTGGTGCCTAATGGGTTCAAGGTGGGGCGGCATGAAAATGATGGCAAGCCGCGATAGGAGTCCAAAACACACCCCACCAGCTACCCAGCAGGCATTCATCAATCAGCTTTGTGCAGTCTAACGACAGCCCAGCTCGCCTTCTCGCCATTCACACGCTGACATCCAAGTTTCCAAGTGGAACCCCAATTACTGAACTTCTCTCAAGCATTTAAATCTGCATCCATTCGGCGTTCGAATCGACCTCCTTCGCTTTCATCTACCCTTTTCCTTTATAAGACCACAGAAACTGCCTCTGTTGCTGTAATCATGTCTTGGCAAGGTGAGTGGAAAAGGCCAGCTTGAAAACTTTCATTACGGTCGAGACTGACTTTGTGTAGCCTACGTTGATACCAGGTAATACCTGCCCTTCGTCAATCGATCGACCATCCCCAGCCGCATTGATCGCCCTGACTAACGACCGCGTTTCTCAGCCTCGTGGGCACGGGCAACATCGACAAAGCCGCAATATTCAATGCAGAAGGGACAAGTGTGTGGGCTTCGAGCTCAGGCTTTACGGTATGGGACGAGGCCCTTCGCTGGGCGTGTACATCTGTGGACATGCGCCATGACGCTCCTGGAGATCAGAATTGCTGTTCTGTGACGGGACGCCTTTACCTCCAGTATTTCCAACGCTGACGCTGTCACGAATCCTGCAGGTTACCCCAGCTGAGATCAAAGAGGTTGTGAACGCATACAAGGATTCTGGGACACCGAAGCAAGTGCAATCGACCGGTCTACATGTTGCAGGGGAGCGGATGGTTGTTCTCAAGGCAGATGACCGCAGTCTGTACGGCAAGAAAGTGAGTCCTGTGCCTCCTACAGCACTATAAAATACAGAAATTCATGATCATTACCCCTTACTAAATGTTGTTCTATCTAGGGCAAGGAAGGGGTTGTAATTGTTAAGACTACGCAAGCAATCCTGATAGGACACTACCCAGAGACAGTACAACCCGGATCTGCAGCGAATACGGTGGAGCAGCTGGCCGACTATCTCATCGGTGTCGGGTATTAAGTCTGGTCGGGAGTTCTGGCGGGCAGTGAGTGCGTCTTTGAGATGAACAGCGCCGCGAAAGTCGCTTGGAAAGGAGACCGAGGGAAAAGATTTTGACAGCGACGAAGGGGAAGGAGGCCGTGACTAGAGTTTGGACTTCTCAAATGCCGCTACATGAGCGCAATTCTTGTCCATGGAACATTCCATGGAACATTCCATTTCATGTAAACCCATTTTCGTAGCACAAGAGTTGGTCCAGGTTAGGTTGCTACAAGAGCCCGTGGAAAGATGACTTATTAATCAGAGCAATACTGTCAAATACAGTGAACCCTCGATACAAGCAACCAGTAGTCAGTATGGTTTAAAGCTCTAGATAGCTCTAAGAGATCATTCTCGAATTTCAGCGTATATTTATCTCTGTGAAATATTACTCTGGAGGTCGTCGAGCTGTTTTCGCCAAAGTATAGATCTGTGAGACAGAGGCGCTCTTCTCGAAGTCTGTTGCTTATATCGAGGATTTGATAAAGCAGAAAAACACTTCGAGCCCATCGGAATATTTTTAGCGCCTTTAGCCATGCGCATTGCCATCCAGGCGACATGAAACGGGATACCTGACGGTTTGTTCTTCTGTTCCCATGAACAAAAAATCGGCCGCGGCCCCAACGATGTGCCAAGCCCAACCTATCGACAACGACAACGCGCAGCCTTACCCGCAACCACGTAGCATCATACCGCCACAACGCCTCCTTCCAGACCTCCCAAATTCGAAGCTTGCGCGGAACAATTTCTTTTCTGACAAAATCACCAACTGTCAACCCGCTCTTCTATCCCTTTGTCGAACTGAACACCTTACAACCTGCCCGACACACCGGCGACGCCCGCTAGGGCAGCATTGCCGTCTCCAACCTACTTTGATTTCTGGTTTCGCATAGAATTCGTCAGCCAGAATGGCTGGAACAAGGAATTATGACTTCCTGGTAAGACGGACTCCCGGCGATCTGATTAGAACCGTTATTGCCAGTAACGCTGTATCTTGTATCCTGCCTATTCCAGAGAGCGATATCCTCTCCATACCTCCTCCATGCCTTGACCCTCCCCAGTGTTAGCGCTCTCAGAAATTGCTCTGCTGATACTTCTCTACGTATAGATCAAACTCCTCCTTATCGGCGACTCCGGCGTTGGCAAATCTTGCTGTCTGCTGCGCTTCAGTGAAGACTCCTTTACGCCCTCCTTCATTACAACTATCGGCATCGACTTTAAGATACGGACAATTGAGCTGGATGGGAAGCGCGTGAAATTGCAGATCTGGGACACGGCCGGGCAGGAACGGTTCAGAACAATCACTACGGCGTATTACAGGGGCGCGATGGGAATACTGTTATGCTATGACGTGACGGATGAGAAGAGCTTTAACAGTGAGTTTAACCTGTTATCCGGAAGAGATGGAAGGAGAAGCCGCATGATATGGAATGAACTGCCACCGACCTCGTACATGAGATTCACAAGCTAACTCTCCACCCTCTCCAACCCAGATATTCGAACCTGGTTCTCCAACGTAGAACAACACGCCTCGGAAGGCGTCAACAAAATCCTCATCGGTAACAAATGCGATTGGGAAGAGAAACGCGCCGTCTCTACCCAACAAGGTCAGGATCTCGCCAACGAGCTTGGAATCCCGTTCTTAGAGGTCAGCGCCAAGAGCAATATCAACATCGAGAAGGCTTTTTATTCGCTAGCAGCGGACATTAAGAAGAGGCTGATGGACTCGTCAAGCATGCAGAGTCAAGCGGCTGGAGGAGGGCAAAGTGGGATCGATGTGAGTGGAGGCAGCGGTGGGGGGTTGCAAGCGTTGCAAGGGAAGTGCTGCTGAGGGAAGGGGACGTGTGGGGAGAGCAGGCGGAGTACTGGAGACTGCTACAGCAGTGAGTTTGGCAGTCCGGTCCGAGATGGGAGCTGCTGATTCCCTACGAGACTTCTGATACCCACGGCGCTGGCAGAACGGCTCCTGGGTCTGTCAAAGGAGATGGCGGCGCTATCAAGCACTATCTACTCCTTAACAGAGCTATGACGCCCACCGATATCCTGGGCGGCGCATTTATTCCCATTGAAGAAGTGCTCTCGTACTAAGCGGTACAGGGGGAAAGATTATCCTGAACGAGGTCTGGAAGGAAGAGCGCAAGGTACGGCGCATCTCACCGCCTAGCTGATCTTGCTTCTTACCAGAACACTTTTTTGTTTTCTCTCTCTCTCTCTGCAATGGAGTTCCACGGACAGATCGTTTAATCAACAGATAAGGCGGGGGGCCTGGCTGGTCGTCATCTTGCGCCTGTCATCACATCACATTCAGACAAATCCTATCGATTAATTAGAAACTTGTTTTCTTCTCCCATGTGTTTTCCCTTGACAGGCATATACCTTTCCAACTCACCAGTGATGTGATGAGACCTGGGACATGGGATCACGATACCCGATCTCGATGGCTTTATGGATCAGAACAGATCAGATCAGATTACATCAATTTATGCTCTCTTCCTTTACGTGAGTCTTCGTGCTAATCCGTTTCTCCTCCTCCTCCTCCTCCTCCTCCTCCTCCTCCTCCTCTTCCTTTCCTTTATCCCGGAAGACTACCTACATAGCATGCCCAGTGAAAAAAAACCAAACCCGAAATCTACCTACGTACCTTGAGCACCAACCTTCCGAAAAAAAGTTTCCAGTTTCCTCTATCCCACATGCGGTAGATATCCTATCGAAATGTCCTCAATGGCCGACAGAGTTGTGTTCTACGGAAGCCAACATCCACTGTGGCGAGGCCGACTTTTCTTAGGAGCTATCTTATCTTACCTAGGGGGTTGGAATATGCTGGGGGGCAGTGTGGGTGGGTTGGTTGCTTTATTTATATCGAGGGTTTGGTTTTGGTTTTGGGTTTTACTGGGGTGCTGATGAACAAAAAGGGGGGCCGCTCCTACTGTCTATCTGATAGCCTCTCTCCATATCGAATAGGTTAGATGTCTACATAGTCTTGTTTTACAATGATCCCATGAGATTGGGAATGAGAATAAAATTGGAATTCTTTATTTTTATTTTAATTTTAAGAAAGTGTATGTGGGTGGAAAAGTTTGGCAAGGGCCGAAATGTAAACGGATGAATGATCTCGGTTAGTCGGAAATACGAAAGGGAATAGTAGTGATGATGAGGTATATCGACAAAAGTGTCTGACCTAAGCAATGTCAAATTTTCATCGAGTCCACGCCGAATGGCTTTCACCGATTGTTGAAGTTTTCTGTTCCTGGTTTTGTTTCTGCTCTTTTCAGGGCAGGAGGTTGTAGATAGATGGCTTTCTCCTCTGCTTTCCCGTGGCTCATGTCACTATCCCGCTATAGGCATCGAGAACCTTAGACTTGAAACGCCGTGCTGGCGGGCGTCTGTCCCATTTCCCCTCACAGATCATGCTATGCGGCGATGAGAACCCAACGATGGAGCGGAACGGTCAAGGCAACGTCAGCGCAATTTGGGGCTTGATTCCCCTACTCAGACACAAAGGGTGCAGATTCCGGCACAAACAGCACTGACGTGTTCGGCCTCGGCCCGATGCCGAGACTTGGTGATGCTGGACGCTCCCCGAGAGGGAGAGGCGCGGCATACTCGACCTCGCAGCGACAAGTGAACCTTCCGGCAACCGGTGCAGAAGGTTCCGATCGGATGGAAGTTGATGAAGAGGCACAATCACAGGCATCCCGTGATTCCCGTTCCTTGCAAGGGGACGCGGCGGAATCTGAAAACGAGGATGCCCCTTCTCCCCTCCTTACCGCCTCATCCTTTCAAAACCCCCTCCGCTCAAACCGTCCCCAGAACCCCTCGCTCGCCCGGTTCCCCAGGCTCGCCACGCTCTCCCTCGTTCCACCTTGTACCCCTTCTTCAATTCCTAGTCCCACCCCGATGCCTGGCGGCGCCTTCCCCCTCGGACTCACCATGCCCTGCCTCTTCTTCCTCCGCCTGTCCCGCTCCCGCTCCCGCTCTATCATCCGCTGTGCGTTAGCTTCGAGGTCGAGCCCGAGTTCGGGGGCGCGGCGGCTGGATTTGCGGGGTGGGGAGGGAGGGGGAGGAGAAGGGGCCGGGATGGGAGAAGGGGGGATGTTTTCCGCGTCTGTGTCTGTGTCGGGATGCCAGGCTGTCATTGCTGTCTGTGTGGACATGTTCCGCGCGTGGGAGGGAGGAGGCGCTTTCTCGTCCTGTCCTTCCTCCTCCGTTGAATCTCCTCCGCGGATGGAGGGCGAGAAGGAGAATGAACGCCTTCTGTTCTCGTTGCCATCCTGTCGGGTTGCGGGGATGGTCGGGCTGGGACACGCAGATCTGTCACTCCCACTCCAGCTCTCGGCCTCCGTGGTGTTGCCCTGGATAGAGAGGTCTTCCCATTCGCTCGGGGCCGTGGTACTGAGCATGCTGGGGCTGCGGTCGTGATTTGAGATGCTGAGGGTGTGGGTGCGAGGTTGAGAGCGAGTGTTGTTGGACACGTTGAGGCGGTTGCTGGTTGGGGCAAGGGGAGTCAAGTAGCCGGTGCGGGAGCGGGATTGGGATTGGACTTGATTTTCTGTATTTGTGATGGTGGTGGCGGTATGGGGATGAAGGGAAGAGATCACGCCAGAGGAGCGGAGCGCGAAGCTGGAGACGCTGGGGTTGGTTTCGGCTCGTGGTCTGTTCATGGTGGTAGGTGTCGGGTTTGTAGAGGCTGTGGGGGGAGGAGCGATGGGAGGCGTCGTGGAGCCTGGGAGAGAGGTTGATGGTGAAGGACTTGGGAATGCAGGGAGCGTTTGTTGTACGGCGAGGCCTGAAGCTGTAGGGACGTCCCCGCTTCCCTCTGCCTTTCCACGCGCAAAATCTTCCTCCTGCATCGCGATGATGCTCCGGTAGGCGGCTACGGCGCCGGCATGCAGGTCTCTTGCCGCCGTTGCGGCTCTTTCCGTGTTTACGTTGGTTGTTGCTGTTGAAGCACTTGCTTCGCTCGTATTGTCTGAATCCATCCTTCGCAGCATTGTGGCGGCGCCAAGCACTGAGCGGCGGAGATCATATTCGCGTTGAGGTGAGGCGTCTCGCGAGCGATGCTGGTGATGGGAACGAGAAGTGGACGGGATACGGGAGGTTTGAGAAAATATAGCTGGGATGGTTGGAGATTCAGGACGGCGAGTGAAGGAGGTGGTGATGAGGGTAGGCACTACAGGAGCAGAGTAGGTGGCTGTGGGTATTGAAGGCGGCGGGACGATAGCGGAAGTTGACGCGTTGGATGGTAGTTGGGGCCGAGGGCCGAGAAGGGACGATTTGCGGCGGGAAGGGGGAATGACGTTATAGCCAAAGGTTTGAGCCTTATCTGGTCGGCCGTGAGCTTGGGCGGGTGGGTGTGGGTTTGGATATGCTGGGTGATATTGATCGAAGCGACGCAATGCGGTTGGAGCTGAAGGTGAGAAAAGGTCTTCGGAGGAGATAGTTGGGTCGGGAAGGATTGGTGACTCGGATTGGTCTCGGGAGTGACGGTTTTCGGCCAATGGAAGCAACCTGGGGAGACGGCGATTTAGTGTCGGGGAGAGTGGTTGTTCCGGTCGTCGGTGGTGGGCTGGTGGGAGTGGCCAGGGGCTTTGATGTGTGGAAGGTGTGTGTTTTCCCGCATTGAGGGCAGCTTGCGCAAAGATGTTCGGACTTGTTGGCTTGAAGGGTGAAGGAGAATCGAAGACGGCTGAGTCATTGCTGTGCATAGAGCGCAGACTGGGTTTCCTCGGTGTTGGGGAAAGGACAGGACGGTTTGAAAAGACAGGATGGTTAGGGGACTCCGGCGTCGGTTCGTCCAGAAGGGTTAATCCTGGAATCCGGATTACACTGTCACGCCGAATCGATGGTTGATGTGCTTGTTGCTGGGAGGGTGGAACGACAGCATCTGGCATTGGGATATAGGGAATGCGGACACAATTCTGTCTGCGATGACCGGGTCTCTGGGCATCATCCACGTGAGCAGGCATCTCCTTAAGTTGAACTGAATTCCAGTGGAAAGGACCATAGCCTGCGACAGAATTTGGACGAGTAGGCACGTGCACAGGGCTTTCTGAGTCGCTAGATTGATCCCGAGACGTTGGCAGCTTTCCGATTTCGGCTTGTGTTTCGTACATGGAGTGGCGCTGATCAAAAGATGATCGCAACTTCTGAGCCTGAGAAGGTCGAGAGTGGACCCAGTCACGATTATGATGACCCTTAACTGGGGCCCACTGGGGATCGATTTTCAAAGATTGATCTCTTGCCTGACCTGGAGTATTGGTTAGGTGACCTTGATGAATCGTGAATGGTTGATCGCGGATGCTTCCATGAACTGATTTAGCAGTTACAAGCGGTGGGCGTGAAGAGTTGTGGGTTGTTTTCCCAACTGAAGAGCCCATCTTGACTTCTGGCTTTTCGTGGGGAGAAGAGCCATGTTTGAGAAGACCCTGCGCATTCAGATTGATACCAGGCTGATTGATTCGGCCGCGAATGCTCGGCATAGATTTTGAACTAGAGCTTTCATTCCTACTACTAGCGATAGCCGGCGTCGCAGTCTCCACGCTCTGACGCGACCTTCTCCGATTCTGCTTTGAGTCATTTCTGGTGAGCCACATCGGATCTAAGGGGGTGATGATGGGATCGAGGGTGGCAATAGGAGGAAGCGGCGGAAGTTCTTGTTCGACAGTCGTAGCCACCGTTACTTGACTGCTCATGCTCATAGAGCGCTTCGGCCGTGGGAAAAGGTTGTACCCTGCACTGTTCGATCTAGATCGGTTGGCCTTCGTGGAAGACATAGACGCAGTGTCCTCTTCGGATCTTGGCACTGGTATAGGCCAAGCAGACAAGGGCGCCGGGAAGTTTCTTTCATCGCCGCTCTCAGGTGTGCGTTTAGGCGTGGTTGATTCTGCCAATTCGTAGACCGCTGGCCTTGGGGAAGAACAATCTGTGTTTGAGTTCTCTGTAATGGCGGAAAGTGGTGATCGACGCACTGAGCCGAGGGGCAAAGCCGATTCTATCTTCTTCTGACGTCTGGTTTTGGGGACTAGAAGTGAGTTTCGCAGGTGGCGGCGTTTCTTTCGAGAAGTCAAGTCGAAATCAAGACTATCATCTTGTCTTCTAGCTTGCTCTGCAGATAGAGCTTCTTCGGCATTTTCAGTGTCCCAATGTTCCCAATCAATCCCGTTTGGCACGCGAACGCTTCTGCTCAAATTGCTAGTTGGTTGTGGGATGTTTGGATAATTATCGCTTCCAAGACTTAGTCTTGGATGTGGATAGACTGACATGCGACGCCGCTGGCGCTCGAATATGCGTCTTTCCCGTTTTCGCACAGCAACGACGATGGCTGCTCCACCGGTGATCAATATCATCAAAGAACAAGCGAGGACTATTACGACAACCGCCAACGTTCCCAACATCTTGGCGTACTGTCAATTGGGAGCCTTCCAAGAGATCAAGGAAAATCGCGAAAGCTATTCGAGGCAGCGGAAGATATAGAACGAAGGAGGAAAGTAGAGAGTGATCGCTGAAAAAATCATATGCCCAAAAATTTTAAATTGGCCAACATTGAAAAAACGGCACAAGCAAGAAAGGAGTGCAGCAAAATCTAAAGGTGGTAACTTTAGGAAAACGAATCTCAGGAAGTTCTCTGATGCTCGAGGGAATGTTGATGCCAAGAATCGCGTGTGAATGGAATGCAGGAGATTGAGATTGATAGCCACGACGAGTTCAGAATGCGATTACCCGAGGCACTTGTAGGACAGACAGGTAGACAAGCAGATGAATTTACATAATGGCTCGGCTTTTTTGATATCTCATGGGTGTCTCGCACTCTTCGGGAGGTGAATAGAACGAACAAAGTCGAGTTTCGGTTCCAACCTCAACCACATTCCAGGCTACGAATCTTTCGCTGAATTGCCATGTGTTGCAAAAGAGCTCGTGAGCAAGTGACGGATCGAAAAGCAGACATCTTAAAGTCTTACCAAGAGCTTCTGCTTCCATGTGTTAAGGTAAGGCTAGTAGGCGAGGCTCTGCTTGGGGAATAAATCTGTAGGGAACCTTGCATGCAGGGACTCGCGGACGATACTAGCCCTACCATTAGGAATAGTAAACTCTCAATATAAGCAACAGCTTCCAGAGAAGATTCTCCTTTTCATCGACATGAGATTTAGTCCAAATCACTCGACAGCCTCCAGGGTAATATTTAAGAGAAAAGAGAAGCCGGTAAGATTTAAAAGCGATTTTTAGAGCTCTCTGAGACTTTGAACTGTATTCGCGATCGGTTGCATATGTCCAGGGTTTACTGTAAGCGGAAAGATTTCCTTTTTGAAGTTTCGGAACACATCACTGGCTAGCGGTCGGGTATCGTGGCAGGTCTTCTTAGTTACTCCGAGGGAAAATGGTATGCAGGCAGGTCGTGGAAAAGGGCCGACTTGGCCAAAGTTACGCAGAAAGATCTCGACTTTTCTGGCTCTGCTAAAGACCGAAGATCTAAGCATTTCGAGAGTAACGCAAATCTTAAAGAAGTCAAAAATAGCTCTAATTTACTGAGAGGAAATGGATAGCGATACAAACGGATGGATGGAGCATCGTGACTAACATGACGGAGTTCGGGAGCTCGGCGAGATGCAGCGGGAGGATTCGGCAAAAAAGTTCCCATTTGCCTGTCGTTGGCATCGCACTTGCAAGTACAGCTGGGCAGTAATGAATAATCTTTTGTACTACCGGCCAATTTGCATGGCCACCAGCTGGCCTAACCCAAGGCCAGAAGCCCAGAAACAGTGGGTAGAACCAGAAGTATGTTAGCATGAGTGGTCCGCATATCAACGGCACACCCCACCTCCTCCAATGGCGCTGAGAGGCGTATGTGAGTTGATGACGGAAGGTTACAGCTTTAGTGGCTGCCTTTCGCTGCTCTCGCCGAAGAGTCTTGGTTAGAGGCAGGTCTTCCACGGTGCCTCACCTTTCCTGTAAACCCTTAAAAGGGAGCCTTCACCCCGCTTTACGGCTCGCGTTCATATCTGAAAGCTTCTACTACCCTTCCACAGCATCAAGTCAATTGACTAAGCAAGAGCGAAAGGTAGGCTGGCCCTTCAAATAAACCGCCGGTTACCCCTCCCCCACCTTCAATTGAATGCAAAGCTGACCTACTCAACAGCAACTTCACAAGTTAAATCAAGTTTACCCTCACCAAATTACACAACATGCCTATCCCAATCCCCAAGGCCGAGTCCGTCAGGGACCTCTTCAGTCTCAAAGGCAAAGTTGTCGTCGTCACTGGAGCCTCCGGACCCAAGGGTATGGGTATCGAAGCTGCCCGCGGTTGCGCCGAAATGGGTGCTGATGTGGTCGTTACTTATGCCTCGCGTCCACAGGGCGGCGAGAAGAATGCTAAGGAGCTCTCTGAAAAATACGGAATCAAGTCTAAGGCATACAAGCTTGACATTGGCAACGCCAAGGACTGCCAGAGGCTTGTCGACGATGTGATCAAAGACTTTGGAAAGATTGATGGCTTTGTTGCCAATGCGGGACGCACAGCGGACAGCGGAGTGATAGATGCTAGCGCCGAGAAATGGGATGAGGTCATCCAAACGGATCTGAACGGTACAGCATACTGTGCGAAGGCTGTGGGGGCGCACTTCAGGGAGAGAGGCACGGGCAGCTTCGTCATCACGGCCAGTATGTCCGGACACATCGCCAACTATCCCCAGGAGCAAACTTCATACAATGTGGCCAAGGCCGGGTGCATCCACTTGGCAAAGAGCTTGGCGAATGAGTGGAGGGATTTTGCCAGAGTCAACAGCATCAGCCCTGGGTACATTGACACGGGCCTGAGCGACTTTGTCGACCAGAAGACTCAGGACTTGTGGAAGAGCATGATCCCGATGGGGCGTGATGGTGAGGCGAAGGAGCTCAAGGGCGCATATGTTTACTTGGTCAGCGATGCCAGCACATACACTACAGGAGCGGATATTGTCATCGATGGCGGCTACTGCGCAAGGTAGATCATGGTTATTAACTAAGTGCGGTGTGAGAATGAGAACTCCTGCCTTAGTCGTGAGGGATAAAAGTTCCCAACTTTGACCCTTTGAATTTCGGAGGCCCTGAGCTTCCTGCAGAACAAAATTCATATTACGAACTTTGCCTACAAATCTCCCGTTTCCCTTCATGATCAACACAACACAAGCTTGGCCTGTCACTTGCGGTTGAACCTTGGAGAAATAAATATCCCTCACCGTATAGTTGTCGAGATTGCGACAGATTGCCTTCGGGGGTTGACGATTTCGTATCAAGCTGACAGCGAATGTTGGCTTTGCTGTTAGTCAACATGTTTGTTCCCTCCACAATCTTGTAACAGTAGGGCCACTCACTGACAATTGGAAATTGCGCATAGTCGACGCGCTCGATCAAAGTTCACGACCTTGGCCTCACAGGGTTAAAATCTGACTGCGCTGATCGGTTCTTGTCCTTTTCCTTGATTAAAGAAAAATATTGAAATCCTCGTTGGCGTTCAAACTAAACATTGAGGTATCAAGCGATGCAAAGCTTCGAAAGATCTTCAATATGGCGGTCAGATTCGGCACGCGTCCGGAAAACACGTAGGCCAGATGTAAAGCGTCAGCCAAGTGTCGTCGAAGTGTCATAAAGTCTCATGAGTCCTCTCCTAGGCCAGAGATCTTACTTCCAAGGCCGAAGTCAGATCATGTCGGTCTGACCTGCTGACTACTTCATATGTAGTCCTCCAAAGGCCCGATCGAGCTCTTCGCCTTCTCGACTTGGCGACAAGGCCGATGTATTGATCGAGTCAGCGGTGCTATCCATCAGATCCGGATTTACACCACCTTTCACGTCCGCACGCGTAGGTTCCAAGATCTTTTCTTCTCGATCCAACCATCCCGGGGCGACACGTCGCTTCTCTGCAAGCTCCCTTTCTTTGATGCCTTTTTCCCAGGTCTGTATTTTCTCCGAAGCTCCTGACCTTGTCTTCGTAATGTGTTCTTGTAATGCCTTGCAAGACGCCATTATATCATCGGGGTGAGCAGCATGACCGCTGGAAGACACAACGTATTGTGGCTTCTCAGACCCATTAGGGTCGACAACCGCAGATGGGGGAAGCGAAGAAGTCACTGTCTTATATGTATATGGTAGAGTGACCGCAGAGGGCAAAGAAATGAACGGAGACACGGTGAGAGGAATCTGCGCTAGCAGTGGGTGGGATTCTATCTTGATCAACATGCAACCAGGGGAAGGAAGCCAGGATCTAGGGAAGCACATACTGTGTGAGTCGTACATTCTTGTGGTGCAGCTAAAAACACATGGCTGGTATTAAAAGTATAATAGATCTTCGCTGTGATCGCGGCGTGGACATGTACAAGTTAATTGAGGCTCAGGCCCCGCAAATGACGATCAGCTCCAGGCCTGATCCTCTGGTAAATCTAGCGCCACTCCCCCAGCTCCTAATATCCAGACTCAGCGCAGGGCACGCCGCTACAGTAGGATTCCCTCTGGTGCCTGAAGAATTTTTTGGATTGGCAAACACTTACATTTCGCTGCTAGCTCTCGAATTGAAACATCGAGTTTCGAAGCATCACGTGCCGACCTTGGTCTTCAGGCCCACCTTAACTGCCCCCAAATACAACAGTTCTCAGGAGAGGCTCGTATCTCCGTCGACCAACAGCGGAGCAGATCATCTTGACAAGAGAGAACAGAAAAAGTTTGACATCTCTTTGGCCCCGGTGAAGTCCCCTGACGCCGTAGTCTCGCTCGTTCCCTGCAACCACACGCCACTCGAGATTTCATTCCAGTGTGACATTACAAGACTCCTAAGGCGCGCACGTATTTTATAGCCTTTTGTGCAGGAGCTGCGCTCAACAAACTTTGTTCCCTACTCAACCATCATGGAGAGTCATATGGAACGAGCCGTGGTGGACAAAAAGCCAGTCCCTGAAATAGATTTCACGTTGCACACAATGGAAGATGGGACACAAGTCAGCACCCAGGAAAGAGTCTGCAAAGGTACGCCGAGAACGTAGAGTACAAGTGATTCTAAGCTGACTCTGGCATAGAGGTTCAAGCGCCAGCTTTTCACCCTCCTACTTCGGATATGTTCTGGTCTCCTCACGATCGCTCCAAGCCCAATTTGCAATTTCTCAAGCAACATTTCTATCGAGAAGGCAGACTGACGGAGGACCAAGCGATGTGGATCATCAAGACAGGCTCGGAGCTTCTGAAAGCGGAGCCGAATCTGCTCGAAATGGATGCGCCGATAACAGTCTGCGGTGATGTCCATGGCCAGTATTTTGACCTCATGAAGCTTTTTGAGGTTGGCGGTGATCCTGCAGATACTCGATACCTTTTCCTGGGCGATTACGTTGATCGAGGATATTTTAGTATAGAGGTCAGTCAGGTTTTGCGCTAAGCCATACTTTACTGACATTCGAAAGTGCGTATTGTACCTCTGGTCTCTTAAAATCTGGTATCCGAACACGCTCTGGTTATTGCGAGGCAATCACGAATGCCGCCATCTTACGGATTACTTCACATTCAAGCTTGAATGCAAGCACAAATATTCCGAAAAGATATACGATGCATGCATGGAATCCTTCTGTGCTTTGCCTTTGGCAGCCATCATGAACAAGCAGTTTCTCTGTATACATGGTGGGCTGAGTCCTGAGCTTCACACTTTAGAGGACTTGAAGAGTGTACGTGCTTGAGCTTGCACCCCTATCTACTTGCTAAGAGTGCCAGATCGATCGTTTCCGTGAGCCTCCAACACATGGCCTGATGTGCGACATTCTTTGGTCGGACCCTTTAGAGGAATTTGGACAGGAAAAGACGGGAGAATATTTTGTGCACAACCACGTCCGGGGATGTTCCTATTTCTTCTCCTACCCGGCGGCTTGCGCCTTTCTCGAAAAGAACAATCTGCTCTCCATCATTCGAGCACACGAAGCACAAGATGCCGGCTACCGCATGTATCGCAAGACAAGAACAACCGGTTTCCCCAGCGTCATGACTATTTTCAGTGCTCCAAACTACCTGGACGTGTACAACAACAAAGCCGCCGTACTCAAGTACGAGAACAATGTTATGAACATTAGGCAATTTAACTGCACGCCACATCCATACTGGCTTCCCAATTTCATGGACGTGTTTACCTGGTCTTTACCGTTCGTTGGCGAGAAAATCACAGACATGCTCATCGCAATCCTGAATACATGTTCCAAAGAAGAGCTCGAGGACGACACACCATCTTCCGCTGGCCCGGCATCTCCCCCTCTCAACATGGACCCAGAGTCTACCGAATTCAAGCGCCGTGCCATCAAAAACAAAATTCTTGCCATTGGAAGACTATCGCGTGTATTCCAGGTTCTTCGTGAGGAATCCGAGAGAGTCACAGAACTCAAAACTGCATCGGGAGGGCGTCTGCCGGCTGGCACTCTGATGCTCGGAGCCGAAGGTATCAAGCAAGCAATTCATAATTTCGAAGACGCCCGCAAGGTCGACCTTCAGAACGAGCGCCTTCCACCAACCCATGAGGAAATCGAGAAAAGAAGCGCCGAAGAGAGAAGGCAAGCAATGGAGCGCGCAGCTAACGAAGCAGAAAACGACACTGCTCTCCAAGGAGTTGCGAGGAGAATTAGCATGTAAGTAGCCAACTGCCCAGAGGTATTGCCAAACACAGCACTGACAGCTGACAGTGGGTCATCCGGGTCACGAGGGCACAGGCGCAGGGAGTGAAAGAAAGGGTGATGAATTTTCTCCCCCAGGATTCTTCAACTATGAAAGCACCCGATACCCGATCCTGATGAAGTCTCTGGCTTGCTTTTCCGGTATACATCGCTGGCACTGTATAGACACGTCAGGAATTGACTGGTTCATGGTTCTGATTATTACGAGTTAAGTACTATGACATTGAGGGAATGTTGCGAGAGTTGCGAACAGGTTGGCTGCTCAATAGAGTTCAAGCGGTCTTTTTGGGTGAGGCTCCAGTAGCTTGCGCGAAACGGTATATTGGTGGATACCGGTTAAAGTAATCCAATGAATATTCGTACCATCTCGATGCCTGGTTGATGCCTGGTGCCAAATGCCACGACGCGGTCAACGCGTAGGACCGCCATCAACATACCCCAAAATAACCCAGCGGTTTCACAACTTTATCACAATTCTGCGCACCATTTCTTTGCTAGAGAAGACTGTGACATCGTCGAGCCTGCGTCCCAGGATAGGAGACTGTCCTTATGAGTAACCACTGCCGGAGACACCATCTGGTCTCAGTCTACCACCGCGCGCTACCTGATCAAAATCGAGTGCGATGAAATCACAATGAGAGTGCAGCAATTCGAATTGCCCTTACAGCCTAGAGAGATCACATGTTGGACATATCGTTCATATCGAGGGTCTCGCGACAGGGATCCTGCCTTTTCCGAGACGAAAATATGCTACGGTGTGGATATCTGGGCGTCAAAGAAGCCAAGATCGCTCAAGCACCATGAAGGACTCACATCTATATGACCACGGCATCTTTCGTTGACCTTGACGAGGAATACCATGGATCAAGGCGACGAACCTGACGAAATTGACTGTCTGCATAAGGTACATGCAGAGATGCTGGTCCGGTGTGCCTCTCTCTTCACTTAGGTACTTCGCGCCGTTCCTGGGCGAGGTTCGGGCCGCCGTCCAAGCTCCAGCGGAACCTTTCCCTTTGCATGCGCCCCTGCAAATCACGATTATCACCCCGTCAGCCTTGCCTGTCTGAGAGCTTATCAACAGAGGCGCAAGCCGCCAGCAGCCGCCAGCAGCCGCCAGAGGCTGAGGATTGTACAGACTCTGCAGCCTCAAGGAGAGCCTGCTGCCGCTTCATCATGACCTCTCACTCTCGGCGCATTCCAGCATGATTGATTGAGAGCTTCCGCCTCTTAGATTTGGAGAAATACTTGCCTGCTTTTAGGCACGGCTCAACATGGCCGCAGGCGCTCTTCCGGTGCAGTCCCGCTGCCTCATTCGCTCACTTGCATAGAGAAATCTCTAATTTCAATCTAGACTGAAAAGCCTTCAGCTTCATCATTGATCGAGAAGACACCACAAAAAGTCAGAGAAGCTAGCGACAAGATCATTGACGGTCTTAATCTTCGCTATGGTCTTCGACTTCCAAAGCAGCGTGGCCGGCCACCACATGACTTTTTGAATTCTCGCAATTCCGTGGAACAGCGCTGTGCCGCACGCATAAAATTCCTGTCTTGGAAATCTGCTGTCGATGTGAACGAAGTAATTCTAGATTTCGAAGAGTGGGCTCGGCCATATCTTTCGGAATGGGTGAATAAACCATCTCAAGTACAGGGAACTTTACCGTCACAATCCATTAGTACAACCTTTATTAGAAACGGCACACAGAAAACTGCCGAATCATTCACAGAAGAACAAAAAGATCAACTAATACACGAACTAGAGAGGCGGCTGAAAGAAGAATGTGATCTCGTTAATAGCTCGGAATTCTACACACGGGTATCGGCACCAATGAAGCCGTCTCAACCGATTAAGCCAACCCCGTTAAAGAAGACGTCCTCAAGCAAGAAGTCTGATCCCGCATCTCAGACAAATCGAATTGACGTGGGTCTCAAAAGAAAGAAACCATCATCAGATGTACCGGTAAGTCTTTCCTCACGACGCAGGCGTCAAGAAGATGCATGCCTAATTAACTGAACCATAAAAAACTTACGAACAAGTACCAGGAAACACCTATCTTAAAGCGTCACTCTGCTAGCCATTCAGGACAACCAACATCCGGTATCAACTTGGACGGACAATCATTTGCTAATCTATCGGAAACCAATCCGAGCTTTAGCTCTACAACATCGGCCAAAGTCCCTCCGATTTTCAGTCAGTCGGCGCCTACTGAGGCGACGTCTGCTGCGACAAGTTTCATCGAGGCCGATGCAACTGTGTCTCAAAGCGTTTCGTCCCAGTACTCGTTTCCTGATTCTCAGTTGTTGAAATCGATCGAGTCCGGCGAGCTGCCAGTTGATATCGATAACCAAGCATCGCCATCTTCTACTGCAGACAAACTCTTGGACGAACTTCTTGACGAAGGCCCATTCCGTAAGGAGAGCGTGGGGCTTTGGCGGAACACACCCTTACGAAATAGATACGAGATATTTCGTGTTTGTGGTAATTTGGGAATGTCTGTTGATGAGCTTCTCTCGCACAGGATTTTAGGAAAGGTATCAGACCGACAAGCATTCTGGCAGGCTCTCAAAAGCATACCAGTTATCGATGGTTGCAAACTCCCCGAAAGATCAAGTTCTGGAGCATGGGACAACGCCCAAGGAACTTTTGCAGAGTCTGACAATTCTAGATCTGTGACCCTTTCGGGAGCTCTGCAATGGTGTAAAAGCTCAGAAAGGGGCGTGTTACATCTTGAATTGAAGCCTTTAAGGCTTGAAAAAAGCTGTCGCTTTCACCGTCGCTTTGGTTCTGACCGTTTCCTCGTTGTACAGCTCCCTCTAATAAGCAAGTCAGATCTTCCAGCTTTTCTTCAGAAGGACCACACCGATCTACGTTTTGCAATTCCTCGCTGGCTTGCTCGTGGTACCCATTACTTTCTTGGTCGCCAATGGCGTGCTTTCTACGTCGAGGACACGAAGCGCACCTCAAAATTCAATGGACCCCGTGGGTACAAAGTTCATCTGTTCGCTGTTGACGGCGATGATTTCTCTACGCCATCAGTAGAATCAGACACATCAACAGCTGGAAACGGCGCCAGACGAGAAAAAATGGGCATATTGGAGTTTCTGAAGTGGCACATACCATTTGAAGAGAATCTGGGCTCTACTGATTGCAAACTTTTCAAGCGATTAGCGTTGGGTCTTTCAAAAACCTATCCCACAATCACATTTGAATCAACGGAATTTATTCGGTTGGCGGACCGAGAACCCATCATGAATGATGGCTGTGCACGGATATCACAAACTGCTGCGGATGAAATCGCCAAACATCTTGGTCTACAGACAACACCCAGTGTTTTCCAGGGTAGAATTGCTGGCGCCAAAGGCATCTGGATGGTTGACAAAGACGAGGCTTCTGAACCCAGGGGCAATCGGAAGTATTGGATTGAAATCTCCGATTCTCAGTTGAAAATCCTTCCCCGCCCAGAAAATCGTATGCTATCAGATGTCGAACAGCGGACCTTTGAGGTGAATGACTGGTCCAGACAACCTCGAGTCGCAACTGTTACAAGACAGTTTCTCAACGTCCTCCATGATCGCGGAGTACGAATTGACGTACTGGAAAATCTGATGCTGGCTGAAACACACGAGTTTTCCAACAGTCTGCAGGCTTCGATGTTAGATCGTATGAAACTTCGCGCTTGGTTGCAAACTGTGAAATGGCACTCGCGTTCACTCGATGGTATTCAGTATCAGGGTCAATGGCCGGCAGTGACAGAAGAACAGGTAATTTACTTTATTGAGAGCGGATTTTTGCCAGAAACTTGCCCATTGCTTTTAAAGCAGCTGCGATCAATCCTATCCGGGTACTTGAAACATTACGTCGATAAACTTGCTATTAAGATACCCCGGACAACAGACCTTTACTGTATTGCTGATCCCTATGGTATTCTAGCACCAGACGAAGTTCATCTAGGATTTTCGGAAGTATGGAGGGATGCTCGCTCTGGATTCTCAGACAACATTCTTGATGGATTCGATGTTCTTGTGGCAAGGTCTCCGGCGTACTTACCCTCGGACATCCAACGGAGAAAAGCCTCCTGGAAGCGAGAGCTAAGACACTTTAAGGATGTAATAATTTTTCCAACACAAGGCCGGATTCCACTAGCTTCTATGCTCTCGGGTGGAGACTACGACGGGGATCGCGTTTGGGTGTGTTGGGACCCTGAGATTGTCTCACAATTCGAGAATGCCGATCTTCCAGCCAATCCACCCTCTCCTGAAGATTGTTTGTTGAAACAGGTCTCACGAAAGATTTCGTCAATTTTTCAACCCGAACGACCGGCAGAAGAAGCCACAGCTGATTTTCTCGAGTCTTGCTTTGAGTTCAATCTAAATCCAAGTCTGCTAGGCCTGTGTACCAACGATCATGAGAAATTGATCTACCAAAAGGCATCGTTAGCCTCCCCAGGGGCCATAAAGTTGGCAACGCTTGCCGGTTATCTCGTAGACCGGTCGAAGCAGGGATTTTTACTTACTAATGACAGCTGGCAGAGTATTCAGCGAGAAACGGGCGTCAGAGGTCTTCAGGATCCAGCATACAAAGCTGACTTCTCTAAAGGCTGGAAATCATCAAATGTCATCGATAAGCTCAAATTTGGAATAGCAATACCGGAAATGGATAAACAACTTACGGAATTCTACAGACAATGGCCAGAGAAAACACTAAAGGACCCTGTTTTGGTAAAACCTTCCGACAGCGCTACCAAGCAGGCCCGTCTCAGCAAAGCCGATGGCCAGAGCTCCAAGATCGGAGAGATCTTACAGCACCTTGACCAGCAGTTGATAGTTATCTATCGTGAATGGGTGTATAATGTTGGCCCTGATTTCCAAATGCCAGAGGGTAGTTTCTCGCGTACTGCTCAGAACTTGGCTGAGGAAGTCGAGAAACTCGAACCCCTACATTCAGACCATCCCATGGTTTCCAAGAACGATTGGGAAGCTGTCAATAGCCGGTGGAGGGATCTAAAAGCGTCCCGCATCTATGTTCGACATAGTGCCTCATCTTTTCCCTGGTACATGGTCGGTCCAGATCTTTGCCAGATCAAATCCAGAGCCTTAGCGGCTGAGACAGGAGAGCCAGTGAGGGGCGTAGTCCCGGACGTCTATCAAGCACTTCACGTCAATCCCAAGGTGGTTCGTCGTCGCCGAGAGCGTGAGGAAGAGGAGCGGGGTGAGGCTGCGATGGACGAGTCTGCTTCGGATTCGGAATAAACCGGACTGCAGCAAACATCTAATCTCACATGTACTAACTTTCGGATTGGACTTCTTTTGAGGCGTTCTAAGATTCACAAGGTACAAGTTTTGAAAAGCTAAGTTTGGGAGGTTGGGTAGAGAACACGGGACACAAAGACACCTGGTAGACTTGGTTCTCGCGAGAGCATATCTTTTATCCTCACAATTAGACAACAGGCAATATTCTTCTATGTGGGAAGGATACATGAATGTCAAAAGTCCCTGCCCAGCCCGTTATCGGTGATTGTGATCTTCAAATGCTAAACCCAGTTTTGCCTTCCGGACATGGATGCTTATGAGCACGCACCCAGGCATCCCGTCCAGAAATACTGCCTTCGGTAAATGTCAGGTAAGGCTATTTCTGAGTGTGAGGCATTCCCGGTGTCGATGCATTGCAGTCGACTATCTGTTGGGCGCA
The DNA here is from genome assembly GCA_021030945.1 of Pyrenula aspistea. Lineage (NCBI taxonomy): Eukaryota > Fungi > Ascomycota > Eurotiomycetes > Pyrenulales > Pyrenulaceae > Pyrenula > Pyrenula aspistea. The sequence goes on along the minus strand of JAGFML010000048.1, from coordinate 211,290 downwards.
AAGAATCACCTCAGAGAGACTGTAGCTGTTGCAATATCAGGCGGCTATTCGACGTTAGTGCGTGCTCCGTGTGTATAGAAAGAGGGCTCGGCGGTAAGGCTATCACATGCTCAGCCCCCACCGATGTAAGAGATTCGCTCCTTCGGCTCTGCTTTTCTTTTCTTTTCTTTTTCTCGTCTGACTTCAGAATCTTCACGGCGATGTGAAGTCAATCGAGTCGGCTTGATGCTATGCTTTTGACCCGACAGATCCCAATCTTCTGCATTTCGAGACTGGAACTACCCAAATCTCTTCGCTCTGATGACAAGCGTGCCTCCAAATCACCAGGAGCCGGGCAACGGGCTGACCTCACAAGCGGTGCTTGAGATCTCGGCCTTGGCTGCACCACCTCAGTATGGATCGAAGGAACAGTCCGCTGCGCAAGTAACTGCCATGGAGGAAGTCGGGAAGAGACCAGCAAGATCCACAAATGGTTATTCCGGGCTGTCCATAGATGACCTCGAGGCTGCACAGACGCTTGAAGGCCTCCGCTCTGGTTTGTGAATACTGCGGGCATATCAGCTAGCTTGACTGACGGTGCCTTTCGTAGCACAATCGCCTGGTGCTGACCAGGCAATGTCTCCGCCACCTTTCAGTTCGACAGACGATCCCCGCCAAACAGACCAGCCAGAGCCGTTACTTTATCTTATCACCAAGCAATATCCGCTCGCTGGTGCTGCCATAAGTGGCTCCATCTCCGCCTACTCAGCTGGCAAAATTTTTCCACCTTTTCGCTATGGAGCTGAGTTATTTGAGAGGACTGTCGGCTCACCAGTTGCTGGAACTATTGGCTCCGTCAGCCGACGAACTGGTGTTGAAAGTGGTCTACGCTGGGCTCTGAACAGAGGCAACTCTAGCCAGGTTGGAAACAATCCTGGAACGTCCGCGGACGTCGAAAAGGCGGCGTTGAATTCTGCCGAAAATCTGCCTCCCTATGATCAAAGTGGCAGATCCCCGTCCTATCAAGAAAAACACACCGCAGATCCTAATCGCTCTACACAGTCCCCGCAACCCCTACAACCAGGCCTCATTCAACGAGTAAGTGGTCTTGGCATTGCCATGCGCGAAGAGAGTCGAAAGATACTTAGCCAATGCCTTCAATGGCTTATCTGGGCCGATGGTCAGCTGGACTCAACTCTAAAGGCTCTAGAGACGACGCTTAAAGAGTGGGAGGAGCAGAAAGTGCAGAATGAGCCTCAGTCACTCGAGGCTACTGAGATGAGACACCAGCAACAAAATGTTGTGCTCGCGAAGATCAAGAGTATGAACACCTTCGTGGTACAGACCTTCGTGGCAGCAGAAGACGTGGTCAGAAAATGCGCTAATCAGGCCTTGCCTGCAAATGCAAGAGAGCTTGTTCTCGGCTACATGAATTCTTTGCCGTATCGACACTGGGCGGCCTCGTCAGAAGCACGTGTAGAAGAAGGAACTGATGAAGCGGGCACAACGGCAAGACAAGCAATCATTCTCGCGCAACAGGGTCTAGGCGTCGTGAGGCAAGTCAACGGCGTCGTCAATACGACGCTTATGGAGGCAGAAAAATGGTGTCAAAGATTGGGGAGAAGCAGTACTCGCGAGCCGGAGCAACAGCAACCGACCGCCAAAGACTCTCTGATGTTCCCAACCCAAAGCTATGGGACAACTGAAAAGACCAATATGGAGGGCGTCCAGCCTACTGCCGATGTAAAGATTGCTCCTACGGCCGTGACATCCCCGGATGTCAAGATGGAGGATGTGGACGAGAAGAGTTAGACACAGCCTCCATCAGTCTTCCTGATAGTTACCATCTCGCGGCGCCGGGCATTCGGCCCAAGACGGACTACTAGATGTCAATGTCCTTCATCATGCCATTTTCAACCCTAGTCTCGGCTTTGTCGAGAATATCGATACTCATTTTGGAGCCTGTCAACTGTCTTCAATCGCGACTCGGATCTCGACTGTCGTCTCTTGATCAAAACAACGACTCCGCGGTTCCCATATTTGGCTGGTAAACAGATTCATTGTTACATGCTAGCTGTTTGGCGACGTGCCTTACATCTTTCCTCCAGGTTGTCGCCTTTGTCATTAACACAGATTGCTGAGCTACTCGGCTGGATTCAACTGGTCAGCTGAATATCCTCTTCCATTGTGGCGAACCAAAATTAGCCCATGTGTCACATTGACATATTGAACTAAGCTTGGGGTACATTATCCAGTCTACATTTCTAGTAAGGTGCGTGGGAAATTTTTGGTGAGAGGAAGGGAGCTATCGACATCTTCTTCCCCAACAAAGGTTCGCGGACGGGAGCCTTGGGGTGAAAAGTGTGAATTCAGGCTTGAGAGAGGGGCCATAAGTCGAGGAAGTCAGGTCATGAGAAGGGGTCTAATGCCATTTTGCAATTTGAATGTTTCAATGGAACGGTGAACGCTCTGCGGTGGTAGGGATGTGACGGCATTAAGCTTGCTTGCCGAGATTAGCCAGCGCAGACCACCGTAGTTTCTCCCGAGGAGAGGAGGAGAAATCCAATCACCTAGCAATGGGCGACCGACGGTGAGAAGCCGGAGAATGTGTGAGAATGAAAGAGCCCGGTAGTTCTCAGACATTGCAGTGAAACTCCATCAGGAACATTTTGCCGGTGGGAGGAAGGAAATCGGTTATTCCCACATTTTACATGTATTGTACATTATCGCAGTTAGTAACTTTCGATCGGAAAATCTAGACATTCAACTTGAGAGGCGATTGTGGTAGAAACCTAAGGAGCTTCAGGTGACTCGATATTACGGGACTGAATGCTCTTGACGATCCTCCCGAAGAATATTTCGCTGAATCAGCTTTCTCGCTGAGCCGTGACTATGAAGATCATACTTTTCTGTGACGACAATTGAGATTTCAGCTTTCTAGTAAGATAGACTCGTGGCCCTTTCTTCCCCACAAGACATCAGTGTGAGCATCAAAAAAGGGGTCCATTCCAGCTCGTGTATAGTGGATTTCTTGGCATTCGGGCATCTCTCGCTCGACCATGCCCACCCTCTGATTCTCCTACAATCAGCCTCTCGGAACCATTCAGATTCCAATTTTGGAGAGGCGGTCTACAATGTCAAAATGCATACTGACAAATGCTTGAGGGCGGAACGATAAATATACATCTTGATGATTCCCGAGAGGTGGCGAAACAGACCATGGCGTCGGTCGTCCTGCCGTACCGTGATTGTGATGTATCTCATCCATCCTCGCTTGTGGAAATCTATCAAGCACTTTCTAACGACGAGACTTGCTTAGACCCATTCTATTTCTGGTGACGATCCTCGGATATCTGACTTTTGTGATGAACGAGACACCACCCGGCTATCCGCCAAAAGGCGACCTTTATGACAATGCGCCGATGCATTTCGAATATTCAACGGTGACAGGCTTCTTTATGCAAGACGAAGCGTCTACAGATCCAGCGACTTTTGACTATGTTAGTGCTTTTTCTCGCCACGGAAATTTCTCATAGGTCATCTATGGATCGATTGACCGTCCCCAACAGACTACCGCGAATTTCGGCTTGATCAATCAAACATATGATACAGACAGGCCGCCGCCTGAAGCCGCAGAAACCCAATGGCAGCGCTTCGCCCACAAAGTATCAGCTCTCAACGCCGCAGCCCCTGATGGTGTCAGCTACAAACTCCTCTTCATGGGCCGTCACGGCCAAGGCTTCCACAACGTCGCCGAGGACTTCTACGGAACTAAGGCCTGGGATGTACATAATTTCCTCCCTCTCCCCCCTTCCCTTCTCCCCCAAATCCACTCCCCTGAACTCTTTCTCACTAACGCGAAAAAAAAGCGCTACTGGTCCCGCCTCGACGGCAACGGAACCATAACATGGGCCGACGCGCACCTCACCGACACAGGCATCGCGCAGGCCCAGGAGGTACACGACTTCTGGGCGCGGGAGATCGCGGAGCAGAAAATCCCCACGCCGCAGAGCTACTACGTCAGCCCGCTGTACCGGTGTCTGCAGACGGCGGAGACCACGTTCTCACAGCTACCGCTCTCACAGGATCGGTCATTCGAGCCGGTCGTAAAGGAGGTAAGTACTACCCTTTCCACCCCTCCCCTCCACTTTTCCTCCTCCTTCCCACTGAGTCCTACTTTACCTACCATTCCCTAACCCTCCACTCCTTCCTCCCCCACAGCTCCTCCGCGAAGCCCTCGGCCTCCACACCTGCGACCGCCGCTCCCCCCTATCCACCCTCCGCGCCGCCTTCCCCTCCTTCCGCTTCTCCTCCCCCTTCCCCGAAGACGACCCCCTCTGGTCCCCCTCACACCGCGAACCCGACCCCGCCCTCGACGCCCGCCTGCGACGCCTCCTCGACGATGTATTCGCACACGATAAGAGCACAATCATCTCGTTTACGAGCCACTCCGGCGCGATCGCCAGCCTCCTCAGGGTGCTGGGCCACCGGGTGTTTCCGCTGCGGACGGGGGCCGTGATCCCGGTGCTGGTTAGAGCCAAGGTGGTAAAGGGAGAGCGAGATGAAGTTGGTGATGGAGAAAAGTAGACGGATGGGGCAGCGGGTAATCTGTCATGACATGACAATATAGGATGAAAGGTTGTATATAAAAAATTTAAAGATATAAAATCCATGGAAGAACCCCCCCCCTCTCTTCTTTCTCCCCGACCCTCCCCGTCTCCGCATAGACCTATCAATAATCTCTCCCGTCCCGTCCCCAATCCCAACCCATCCCATCCCATGCACCCCAACCCCCCAGCCCTCCCTCGTCCATCCATGTCATCCCTCTCTAACCAGCACCCCACTCCACACCTCCCCCCGGCCCTCCCCAACGCGATACCCAAAATCCCTCAACCGCCCAAGCAGCCCAAAAAACGCAAAGTTGTCCGGATTCGCCAGCTTGCTCTCCGCCGAAGGGAGTTGTTGGGCGTCGTGCCAGCCGTACGCGCGCTGGTTGGGTTGGGTGGGCGAGGGCTGGTCGATGACTGTTTTTGCGTGCAGTTTTAGTTGTGGGAGTGGAGAGGTAGTTGGGGGGAATGGGATTGGGAAGGGAAGGGAAGGGAAGGGAAGGGAAGGGGAGGGGAGGGGAGGGGAGGGGAGGAGAGACGCAAGTGGGTAAGAAAAAGAGTTAGACATGATGGAGGGGAGGGAATAGTGGGTTCGATTGACAAAGTGCTTGCAGAAGAGGGAAAAAGGGCGAGAGGTGAAAAAAGGGAAGTTGGGAGAAGGGGGAAATGCCAACTCACAGTCCCGGAGAGGCAAATGAAATACCTAGAAAAGCAAGAAAGGTCAGCCACCGGCGTAACGTGATTTCCCCATGGAGGCAGCGCAGAAACCTCATGTAAGAGTACAAATGCAGTGATGACAACAAAATTGTCGATAGCGGCGCCCGATCGCCGTCCGCTCGGCGGCTGCATAGCGTAGTCGAGTTTGTAATCGTGCAGGCTGTCCAGAGTCGGTTGACCTCTGAGCAATTGACGATTGCACACCTAATGCCGAAAAGGCAATATCAAACTCATCAGAGATCATTGCCAACGCATCGCGGGAGGATCAAACGGACTCACCGTGACAATACCTCTGGTCGTCGGTTGCCAGAGGCCCGGTGGCCAAAACTTCTTTCTCTTGTGATACGTAATGGCATTGGTATAGGCCCCGTCACTCCTCATCGAACACCCTCCATGCACCATCAAAAAACCGTTGTCGTTATCCTCATACTCTCTCATCAGATCGCCATCCTGCCACCTCGAGTCCCAGTGCGGAAGACGATCTTGTTGCCGTATGTAGCCTTTCGGAGGAAATCCCGGAGGATCTTTGCGAAGCCTCCACCTGACGTCGGGAAACTCGTCGGATTCGACTTCGTCATTGTCACAGTAGAAGCGATAATTCGCTCGAGTGCGGTCGTTGTTGATCACCGGCGCCATACTAGATATCTCACCGAGAAGACCTGCAAATCAAGAATTAGACGGGCGATGGCCGACGTTTCATGACGAAAAAGTTTTTCGTTAAACGCTAACCCTTGACATAGTTGACATCGTCATCACGGGGAACTTCGTTCCCGTTTGAGAATAATATTCTGAAGTAGTTGCGCTGTACCTGGTCATCCGGATCTCCGAGTCGCCGGGCGGCTCTATTTGCCCATGTTCGCACGTCGTTCAGAGCCTCGGAAACATGTGTGCCTTTGACACGAAAACACTTTTCGTCAATCCAATAAGTATAGGGCAGTGAATCCACCAGCGGCGTCAGTAGAAGGAGCAACGTTATGAAGATATTCATGGGCCCGTATAGTTCCTGGAGCCGTTGGATAGGTAATAATTTTCCACTGACGATGAATTTGTCAATCAGCTCGGAGAAGACTCGTAAAAGATCACCTGGCCACATGCACCTGCGGTTTGTTCGTGTAACAATAGGGTGACCCCATGATTGGCACGGGGCCGGTCCGGGGCGAATTTTCTGGGCGATCCGGCTGCATTCCGCCCGCCAACGAGTTTGCACCGCAAATATGTTGGCAAAGCCACATCTCACACAGCCGCATGCTTTTGAATGGTGGTGAGCAAGGTCTGGAAAACAAGAGGCTTTTCCTCACGGTATCGATCGTGGTTATCAAAACTGGCTTGACGGAACGGACAACCCTCCCATGGGCAATCAACTTGCCCTTGAACCATGTTTGAACCGAGAAAATGGTTAATGTATTCTCGGACGCGTCTTAAAAAACGAGGAGGAGGAAATGTGTATATTTTGCTGCAACTTGCAACATATACCCTCTGAGGGAATGGTGCCGCTTTGTGCATCTAGCCCGGCTGGAGGCTCGTAATTATTTGAATTATCGAGACATTTAATTATGCTCCTATACCCTCAGCGCGTCTGTCGTTTTTTGTTGTACTCGAAGTCTCGTCTCCAACCTCAACAATATCATCGACATCGACATCGCTAGTTCTCGGTCCCGTGTACGTCCTGCAGCAAGCGCGTCAGTCCCCACCTGCCATGCCATAGGAGAATCGTTGCGTTCAAGACTCAGTCCAGAGCAATCAAAGACGCAAAAGCCCATCATTATCAAGCCAACAAACAACAAAGGTGGAGGGAGTTCAAAGAGATGAGATAGGGATCACGAAAACTCACCGTCTCGCGCCGCCAATCCACCACCACCCCATGCTCAAAGCGCCTATGGCTCCAGCTACACATACAGCGTAATTCATATTCGAAGCCGTCACCGGCCTCTGCGTGGGGAAGAACAGTACGACGCTGATCAAACACACCCACGCTATGCTCACCGTGTTTACATATCTCCCCCATCTTCCCATGCTAAACGGCCCAGGAACGAATTCCACACGATGAGCGTATATGAGGTGCGCGAGAATGACAGCTATGTAGGAGATGTCGAGGGCCGGAGCGCATACGTTGAAGATGGCGATGATGGTCTGTGTGGAACCGAGACCGAGCAGATTGAGAAGGCTGGCGAGGAGGACGACGAGCCAGACGGCATGGAGCGGAGTTGATGTCTTGGGGGAGACTCTGGACCAAAACCTTGGGCACAGGGCGTTAGCAAGTAAAATCGCATTGTATGTTCGGCGGTCATCAAAGAGGGAAAGGGATGAAGTCGGCGGACCAGTAGAAGAATACCCATGAGAGGGGCATGACATGTGCAAGTTTGATCTTACCGTGAAAAGGGTATCGCCTCATCTCTTGCAAACGCATAAACCATCCTCGCATTTGCCAACATGGCCGAACATCCGGTGAAAACTTGGACCGCAATCGTAAAAGCGAGTATTACCGTTCCGCCACCTTGCCCTCCGGCATTAAGAAAGATTTGCGCCGCTGGAAGTCCTGTCGGCGTGCTGAGTATAGCATCTATGTCGTTTAGACAAAAGCAGAAGGTGATGGTCAGCATTTCGCCAATGATGCCGGTGATGACGATTGCAAGGCGGATTGCTAGCGGACCGAGTATCGCAGCATTATGAGTCTCTTCAGACATGTGGGTGGTCCCTGTTGAACTCATGATGAGATTGGCTTGCATGACGCCTTCAGGCCTAGGAGAAGGGCTATTTCATAGCTGTGTGGCAGAGTTATGCATTTCAGATGCAACAACGTACCATCATAATCTGTCATTGTCTGGTACATATTAGCGACAGCCTTCCTGATGCAGTAGATTTATATACCCAAGCAACAGACAGGAAGCCAAGAAGGAAGGAGAAGCCTCTGCTTCCCCAGCCCGAGCCATCGGTGACTTCGGTGAAGACGTATTTAGCGCTTCGTTTATCGGGGGTAAGCACGAGAAGAGCGATGCATATTGAGATAGACGCGAGTACTTGCATGGACGTGAGCTTTAATGAGGATGAAGTGACAGCACCGCAGGACTCACTGTTGATAGGGGCAAACCAAAGGATGATTCTGTGCAGCCATCTTGTGCTGAAAGAGCAGACGACGCCGAAAATACATAGAACAAGAAGTGCCAGCAGGACAGTCTGTGCCGCAGTTCTAGTAAATCTAATTAGCTCTTGAAGCCCATAGTGTTCGAAGAGTGGGGTTCCAATTACGGCGAGTATCGGTAAGTCTGACTATCACCATCGAATCCAGAGTTCATTGCTGCAGCTGCGAGCACCATCTGTGAAACAGTGTATGCCAGACTGGCGACTCCAGCGAGCTGGCCAAGCAGATTGCACCAACCGATGACCCAGGCCCAGATGGCGACGTAATCTTCCGGCACAACGTGCTTCGTTACGAAGTACATTCCGCCAGCGGTAGGATACGCCGAGACAAGCTCCGAAACTGCAGTCCTCAGTATTAATCATCGCGGTGACGTGCCTTTCAAAAAGTTCCCACTCACCCGAGCTAGCAATGCAGAATGCCATAATGGATCCAATGAACCAAGTCCATACCGCCGTAGCAGGGCCACCAGATGCTATAGGTATGCCGAAGGTTGCTGGCATTGAACCTAAGACTCCCAGGATGGAGATGGCATAAGAGACAGTAGACCAGGCTGTAAACTCGCGCCGTAGTTCCTGTTATGGGCTTTAGCACGGAGAAGCCTTTTGCTGGTATCGAGCGCGATGACCTGTTTGTATCCAATCCGAGCAAGTAACCGTTCATCGTCATCGCGAATCGTGTCTAGCGCAGCACGTTTAGAGGACTCTCTAAGCTTGACCCCAGGATTCTTTTGTACAGAGGTTGGCTCATCGCTTGCTTTTGGATTCGCCATTCTTCACTGTCACCAAGAGTCGTTAAGCTGGAACCAGCGGCGGGAAGTGAACTTAAGTCATGTTGAACGTCCGTATCCAGACGGTCGAAAGACGGTACAGAGTATGAAGGGACGATCAACAGACGGGTTAGCGTATCTGCGTGGGTTCTCCTTGAAGGAAAAACCCTGGATAAGTCTTATGACAGAGGCTTCTTCTACTCAAACATCCCGCCATGACGGTTTAGTGAAAGGCTGAGATTCCTTCATTGGGCCATCGCCAGAATTTGCATCTCCATTGGGCAAATTTTGCGATAAGCCGCCCAACAGGATTTCCCTGCCAACCAGGTACAAGAGGCCGCTGGGAGCATCGTAGACATGACCTCAGGCTGGGGTCTAGGCTCTCGGTTTTAAAACGTCAGGCATAGTGTACATGGCGAGTGAACAGGATCCTTTCCTCTGCTGACGAGACTGCTGACCAATGTTCATCGGCAATGAAACGGGGATTGAGATTCCTTTCAGAGATCAAGATGTAGTCAAACGAACGTTTGACATAAAGCGGGGGAATGCCCCCAATGTCGAGAGTTCGGGGGAAAATGATTGGGCGAAGTTTGGAAAGCCACGATCATGAGCCGTGGAGTACCTGCAGCAAAACGGAAGGGAAGGAGAGACTCTGGGGTCCTCCGAGTTGCTTTCCTCATCCAGCCGGGATGTTGAAGGCTTTATGCAGGTTGGAAAATCAAGCGCTAGTCGTTTCTTCTTATGCGTGTTGGGTCAGTCTCTGAACTTTGTGATCCAGATCATGATTGAAAACCCCAAGAGAAGGCCGAGAAAGCTGGTGCTTCCAAATGCCGTGCCTTTGAATGAGCTTGCGAGGATGTGCTTCACGTCGCGAATAAGGTCGGAAGTTTCGACAATATCGTAGAAGGGAGTGCTGGTCCGCTTACGGCTTAGGTCTTTATAGCCGAAATACTCGACGTAGACAAAAGACACCCCAAAAATATGGGGCATTTAGTACAAACAATATACAATGTCTATATTCGTAGTATCAAACCTTCAGGTCACCACACCTGTGGCGATCTCGGCGCGCTCGACGGCCGGCCCTCCATCGACGACTTGTGATGATGCCTCGTTGGGGTGTCCAACCTACCCAACAATCCATCTTGCTGCCTCCCGTTCGGCAGGGCAGAGTATTTCCCTTTCCCTCCGCTCCCAAATGCAAAATAGCTACCGCCTCTCCGGTCACTTCTTCCAATTACCCCCAGTAACAAATCCCAAATACCCAAGAGCGCTCCAACAACAATGCGATGCAATCCAAACTTCATAGCCACGTACAAAAGGACCAAGCCAAACACCCCTCCAAATGCGCCGAGGATGGTCTTGCGTTTCTTCTCCCGGGCTTCCTCCTTTATCCGCAATCTCTCTGCCTCTTCCATTAGCCTTTGCGCTTCTTCGTCCTTTTTCTTCTTAATCTCATCCAAACCCTCGCTTGTCGCCTGTCCGCAACCAAAATCGTCACAATTTCCAAGCTCGCGAAGCTGCTCTCCCGGTATGAATGTCTTCACCGATGGCGACTTTGCTAGCAGTTTGCCTTCTTTATCGAACGCCTCGACGTACGCGAAGGAAGCGAGAGTCGGCTCTCGGTGGATCGTCTCGAATCCACGCTTGGGGATCTTGGCAACCTCCTTCCATGGCCCATCCAAAGACTCTGTGCTTCCGTAGAGTTTCCAATCCTTGACCTCCGTGGCCCCGTTCCACGACATGAACCAGCTCGTTCCGCCTTCCTTCTCTTCTTCACCCTTCTTCCACTCGCCCGGTCTCCCGGTCTTCGAGAACGTCCACAGTGCAGGCTTGGTGATGGGATGGCCCGTCCAATTTGCCTTCAGGGTTCGGTAAATCATGGTACCTGTCTGTGCAATGCTACCATAGAAGACAGTCTCAGCCGTTTCAGCCACCGCCTCGGAGAAAAAAGCCCAATTCCCCCAGCCGAGAACAACGTTGCCGCGATATCTATCGTCCGTGCCAAACTCGGGATCAAGAATCTGCATGTTGCCCTGCGAAGTACTAAGTCGATTATCGGGGGCTCGATATTCCATGAGCAATTCGGCCGTCTTTTCCCGGTGGTTGATCCTGGCGATCTGGCCTGCGGAGTGGTCCTTGGTAACGTTGAAATCCAGGCCATTGCTTGCATTATCAAATAGAGAGAGAATGGTCTCTTCCTTGTTGTCGATAATGAATCGTGCGTCATGCTGGTGAGAAAATGTAAACCCCTTCAACATTGAAAAGTCTGGTTTTGCGCCGTGCAATCTCCACATGACCTCTCCAGTTTTGCCATTGATCTTGTAGATACAGGAGGTATGGCGGGCGGAAATCAAGTAGTCTCCTGCTGCGTTTTTATCGATGCTGTTAATGTGGAAATAATCCCATGGCGAGTCCTTGTCAATCCCGTTGCCACTGATCTCGGTGGTTCCCGGTAAGACGTAGCTCTCGTCGGTATCAACATGATCTAAACTTCGCCATTCAAAGATTACTTCGCCAGTCTTGACATCGACTTCCTGGAATCTTCCCTCTTGAATCCAGCCCATTCCGTTCAAAATGCCGTATTTCGTCAAGTCCCATTGATGCTTCTTGTAGACAGTCATGACCGCGCTCTTTCCGTCCGGTAAGAGATTAAATTCATGCATATCAATAGCCGCCTGAGACCCGCCTGCTTCGAGCGAGTCGACAATGCGATAAGAGGAGTCCACAATCACCCCGTGCCCGTGGCCCCAACCTAGCATCTGCTTTCCTTGGTAAAAGCACAAATGCGGAGCGCCGTCGTAGTTACACACGTGTATCGCGTGTGAGTTTCCGGGCCCAATGGCGCCAAAACCCGTCCAAACGAGATTCTGTACAACACAAGATGTCAGACGTGCTTTTTAAAAGGAGCGCGCGAGATTTGCAGAGATGCAGTCACGCTGGCACCGGAAATTGTATCCTACCCCATCATTATCATATATATAAGGGCCCTCCTGTTCAGCGTTGTAGGGCGCAATAAACCAATACCCAGGCGTGAGCAGCTCAGGTTTCGACTCGTGAATGGTGAGGATCGGAGCTCGCAGTTCAGGCCTCTAAGAGTAAATGAAGTCAGTATTCAACTCCATGATTGCGCATAAGGTAACAGCAGTAAAGATCAGGTAATTATCAAGGTTGGTGGGTGGGTGACTGACTGAGCGGAAGATATGTTCTGGATTTGTAATGTTGTCGCCGTGGACAGTCGTCGCTATAACCAATATGAGGAAGACAATCAGATTCATTGAACAGCTGGACGGTTTCTGAAATCTAAGGTGATGCCGTCGTTGGAGGCTGTCATCGCGGAAACCCCCAAACACCATTGGGATATCCAGGGCTGCATGCAGAAAGTGTGGGATATATTAGGTACAGTATGCCCTACCGCTCTTGATAAGCACTTTAGAGCACACTGCGCGCAGACTGGTTACAGACGTCACTCGGTGAAGAGGAAGCTTTTTGTGGAATCGTGCACGTGAGCTTCACAAGCCATGCTTTGTATGCGCTTTCACCAGGGCGTCACAAGGCTGGAGAGTGGAGACTGTCACTCCGCTCGGGCGAGAGACATGTAAGTATATCAAGCTGCCTTGGCTCGAAATAGCCGCTGAAGATCGCAACCCTGTGTGGTGGAAGGAGAGCAATGTGAACGCCGTTCAACGTAAAGCATGTGCGAAGGACCTCGGGCTGTCCCCATTGTTGGTCAATGGCCACCCAGCTCTCTCCCTTTGACTGGCAGGCAAATAGAGGCCGAAGCGGATCCGCCTTCGTTACAAGTGGCTTGGCGGAACGCGGAAACCCTGAACAAAGATGCTGCTGTATTGACCCTGTACTGGGTCAGCTATCAAGAGAACCGTGCATCCGGAGACGTTTTTTTACGCTCTGCATCGGCTTTTGGCTCTTAAGCCCGGCCTGCGGCGAAGCTACAAGGCTCAGGGGAAAAGCGAGCCATGCGAGGATGCAGGATCGGCGGAAGCTTGCGCGGCCAGTTTTCATCATTGTTGATACGTCCTCCTGGGCGAGCAGGTTCAGGTTCTTCCTTGCCATGAGTCGTGCAAGTCCTTTCAAACTAGATCGTTGAGTTGTATAGAAATGCTTTGAGAATTTCAGTAGTGCCTAGCTTCAGCTTATCGTGGAAGCCAAGAATACGGCACGATACATACCTACCTGATATGTCTTTAGCTAAAGGCCCCGTTGACATCCTCTTTCCGCCGCGTGCAACCCACCGTGCCCACCTGGGGAAACGGGGGCGTTACGCGTCACCCGAGATGCAGTGGCCCTCCCTCCCGGGAAAGGTAGCCGGAGGCCCCCTTTTCCATGCGCCCACCACTCCCCCACCGGTCATGACCCACACCTTGCGAGGTTGCGATCGAATAATAATGACAGTCGTTGAGACTTGGGAGTGAGAGCACAAACGAATTGATCCTTTCATTCGCCAATTGCCGGATCAGGCATTCGACCAGCCCCAGAGCAAAGACCTTCACGCCGGTTGTGGGGAGGCTATTTTACCTGATCTTGTATTCTTAGAGTTGATGGACCTGGATAATTACCGAGAACGGATCAGCTTGGATTCACAGTCGGCGGGCGTACGTAAGGCTGAGCAGATTTTCACGTAAGAAAGAGTTCCGTGGCTTTACGAAAGAAATCTTTTGCAGAAGTGCCGCTTGTAATGACAGCTGTGTCATAGAGCCTCTTCCACAATCGTCATTCTCCCGACCCCTATCGAGGAGTTCAGGCGCAGATAGGGCGTGATAGGCCACCCGCCCGGCCTTGGCTTTCTGCAACTGTTCGTCTTTGCAGTGTCATTCCTCGAAACGCTTCTCTTATTTGACACGTTGGCGATGAGGGTTACAGCGATAGACAATGAAACGGCGAAGTAGATTGTGGTTCACAGCCTTCAAACTGGAGCCCTGTGTTGGCGATCTCGATGCATAACCATCGGGTTCGTCGCCTGTTGCTAACGGTGGCTGTTCGGCGTTCGGTGGCCGAGAACACGCTTGCCTTGACGATCTCGTTATCATAGCTGCCAAGAGATGAGACGCAGCGGCTGAATTTAGAGAACGAATATTCGGGAGAATGGCTGGATTTGGATTGGTGACTGCCAGCCCAAAAATTGTATAGGGAAAGACATGGCGCAGGTAAATGAGGAGATTGGAGACATGATAGTAGACGATTTTATTTATCATTTTGATTCGCAAATTATGGAAGGCGCGTTGCCGCCTTAACGGTCTTCAGAGACCATCTGATAAGATTACCAGTGTTCAGATCACTCCAAAATGCGACAAACCCAGTAGAACCACAAAAGCCTTTCCTTGAGCCTCCCTATGTACAATTATGGGATATGATCGAGGCTCACATTTAAGCTCTGCCCTGACCCTTGCCGAATTGTGCGGCGCGAATGCCTTTTGACGAGAACGCCGATTTCGATGCAGTGTATCTCCAGCCCAGTAAGTTGACAGAACGTTCTCAAATGCGCCCGTGAAGCAACCGCCCAAATGCCATGCAAAATCTTGTTGACTCAACTTGTGATGCATGAATACCATGATCACGCCGCTTAGGCCGAATGCAATTCATCAACCGGAAAATAGGGGTATCAAGCCGAAACAATGGTGACAAATTGCTTCCCAAAACCAGGCACAAATCGAGTCACTGCCATGCTGGCGCTGACCGCCGCCGCAATGACCGGAACTCCCACAATCAATGCCCGGAATGCAACGTTCATCATCTGAGCATGGTTTCTCTTTCGGCAACGGTCGACAAAGGCGTCGGTATCGTTGGACCGCGGGAAGGTCTTGTCGGGGACCTCATTTCCCAGGAATTCGCACAGAGGCTCCCATCCAGTGCCAATGCGGTACTCGAGCAAGCGCTCTGGAGGAACAATAGCGCGGAGCTGAGCATAATATGATTTGTAGACTTCCTTTCCTCGGTTGGGAAAGTCGTCGTGGAAGAAGCACGTCCAGAACTTTCGCAGCATAGGATAGTAGAGACCAGCACCCCAGTCGAAATTCGAAACCCATTTGAGCTCTGGATCGTTCGCTCTCCAATTGACAGTCTTCATCACGGACCTTTTACCGCCTGGTCAGTATCGAAAAAGAGCCTTTAGGGAAGAATCCTCACTTGTGCCATGAATCAACGTCCCGAGTGGTGAGGATGACTTTAGCTTCTGGGTAGGCGGCAATGAGCTCGGGAGCAAAAGCAACGGCCGGCCAATCTGAGACCGCTTGACAGTGTCCCAGTAGCGCATCCCATTCCTCTCGACCAAACTTTCCTTTGCCGTCAAATTTCGCGGCCATGGCGTCTTGCCACATCAGGCAGTCTGGGGGATTTTCAACCGACGCCGACATCATGTGGTAGCAGTCTGTGTAACCAAGCTCTTTGAGCGCTTCACGAAGGGCTGAGCGGGACCTCGAGGTTAGTGACCCATTCTCCGGACACATATCAATATTGAACATACATGCTGTGCCAGTTCGCCCAAGTCCCAAAGCGAGAACCTTCATTGGTACTGTCCGTTTGCATTGCCTCCGATCAATATCAGTGTCTTGAGTGAAGATGTCAGTCGCCGGCTTTGGCGTGTAAAGGATACCAGAGGCCATGGTTGGGAAGTGGGCGGTAATGGGAGCGTGACTGTAAGGACCTGGTGGGCGCTTCCGCGTGTTGATAGTGATGCGCCTCGGAATTATGAGCCTGGTATGCGCTGAGATTCTGCGAAAAATGAAGATCCAAGGAGTCAATTAGGCGATTCCGGTGCAAGGGAATGAGGGCAGGGGGAAGTGCAAGTTTGAAGAAGAGAAGGACGAGGCCTGGGCAAAATTTCAACGATGGAAAAGCACCTCTTTTTTGTCACGCCGGGGAAGAAGCAGGTAGTACAGGAGCTGCCAGGGCTGTCGTAAGGGTGGACAGGGGGATGGGGGGGCAAATGCCCGAGGGGAGTGGGTTGGTCGCGTTCCGTGCCAGGAAAAATGAAGAAGCGAGGCTAGTGATAAGCGGCATTCCGCGAATTGGTGATCGTCATCCTCTCCACTCTTTGAAACGGCGAAGGTGTAAGCTTGGCGCGTGCCTGTGGGTAATATTGGTAATTTTGGTAATATTGACGTACGCTGACTCCGTAATGCTCGTACCGTCTCGCCCACACACACCAAGCATCAGACGTCCGTTGGAAGACTGTTCGGCGACACGTTCCCCCGGCGTTCGAGGCCATTCGCGTTGCTGTCGTCAGTTGCCCGCAGCGTCAAACGACGGTATCTTCCCCCCGGGGTATGCGTTGCGAGCACGGAGGCTCCCCCGATCGCCGGCCATCATCAACTGAAGTTCATTACTCGTCCAACACGCCTTCTTTGCAGCCACGCATGTCTAGCCTCCTTGGCGTTCAATCCCAAAAGGGTAGCAGAGTCGCTTCGCCATGCCGTCTTCCGAGATTATCCCTCCCGGCCCTTTTATCCTGATTTCTCCAGCTCGGCCAGTCACGCCCAAAAGTCAAATGTCACCCTGCCGTAGCGAGCGGCGGCGTAGATACAACCATAATGGAGATAAGGTTCGGGAGGAGCATGGCCCAAGCGATTGCTTCTGGGCCGCTGTGGCTTCGCGCCGCTGCAGCCTCGTGCTACTCTGGTGGAAGAAGCAACGACGCTGGTCGCGTGCCTGTGGCGACTCTAAAGATAAGAGGTCGAATAGGTCAGGGGAACTGTCGCTTTCCGTGTTGCACGCCGGGATAGCCACAAGATCGAGCTGGCCCAATCGAAGCCTGACTGGGCACCTGTAGACAAGTATCTTAGAAGACTCATTGTTATGTCAAATACTGTAATAGTAGTGTCCTCGTGTCCATCATACCTTTGGGCGTATCGTGTTTTGACATGTAGGGAGGGGAAAGCGCGGAAGGTTTGACTGCAGGATGGAAAATCGATGTGGATATGTCTAGCATTATATATCTAAGCTACCAGATCAATGTCATATGCGAAAAAATGGTGCAATATCCAGCCCAGGCACAGCGTGTCGCCATCGTATCTGCTAACTCCCTCAAAATGCCCCTGACCATGTAGGCCAGCATGCATGATCCACAACGCCAAGCTATGGTGCAAGAATTCGTAGAGATGCTTTCACAGTAAACAAAATAAATGCGCTAGGGTAGATTTATGCGCCGCGCTTCTCCCCTCTCTGCTCTTCTTCAATTTCCCTTTCTAGCTTGACGGAATTGCCATCTTCAACAAAGAGTCCAACGAGAAATCCCATTACGCTCACTGCGGTGAGAGCCCACCACGCAAGACCGATCATGTTCCTGTGGAGACCCATGCCGAACCATCTCCCGGCGGCGATTGGGCCGATGGTGCGAAACGTGCTGGATGCCGACGAGCCGAGCCCGTGGATCGTTCCAAGCACAGAAGGATGAGGTGACGCATTGTTGAGGAGTATGATGGTTGCCGGTAGCGCAAAGGTCCGCGCTGCAACTTGCAGGAATAAGACCACGGCAATGCCGGCCCAAATGAGAAATCCGGACGCTGGTAACGGAGCAGGTGTCGAGGACGGCAAAAGGGCAAGGTAGGGTGCCAGAAAGTATGCCAACGGAAATAGAACTAATGATATCTGAAAAGATCGAAGGAGGCCCCAGCGAGCAGATAGCGTAGGATATAGTGAAAACTGAAGAGCAACACCGAAAACTCCAAGTATGGCCATAGCCCGGCCGATTAGCGAGGGTGGAAATGCCATTCCTCCGCTGAAGTGGAAGGCGTCCGTGACTTTGGCGCCGGCATCCCCGCGAGCTGCAGATAGGAAAAGTAGCCAGAGATTCGCAAAACCGCCCATCTGAAAGTCGAAAACAGCCGTTGCAATAAGAACCATGATGACATTCTTCGTCCATATTTCGTGTAGGGCCAGCCTCTTTCTCGGCGCTGGGCGCATAGGCATCTCTTTCGCGCTGCTAAGGGAGGGATGCGCAGGAGTTGCGGGAGGACTAATGTCCAGTTCGTGTTCCTCGGAGGTCGAATGATGTCCAACTCTTGAATAGCCGGAGCGCAATCGCAGCTTTTTGAACCAGTAGCTCAGATTTTCTCCCAACTCGCGTCCACGATCCCGCACATAGCGGCGGCTTTCCAAGGTTTCTTGCAAACCGAACCAGACAATGGCGGCTTCGAGTAGCAACAAGACTGCGCTGAGGAGGTTTGGAGCAGCATATGGAAAGGTATGCAACCATTTCATGTACTTCTTTCCACCGAGAGGGGTGTTAGGGCCTAGCGTGTTTGGATAATTGGCCGCCGGATCTGCCATGAGGCCGCCGAGGACTGTGGTAGTGCAAGATCAGTGTCTGACAGAAAGAAGTAGCGAGCCGAAGATTGAAACCACGAGCTTGCTAATAATTTGAGACTTACTCGGACCAGCAACATTTGCAATATTAAACGCAATCGGAAGTAACAAAAAAGCGCGAGAATGATATCTCTTATCCACGGATTCAGCAACCATGGTCCTTGCCGCGCCCACCGTGCCATTGATAGCACCGCCCAAGCATCGAAAGACCACGGCCTGCTCGAACGTTGTTGAATAACCCACACCTATGCAGCTTACTGCAGTTCCGACCAAACCAATCAGAAGAACGTTTTTTCTCCCAGCCCACGGCGCGTCGGCTACGCGTCCCCATAAAATCGCAGTGACGATCTGTGCCGATGTGAAAACGCCTTGCATCACACCGGCCTGCAGCGAAATCTTCGAGTCAGGCAAAGACGGGCTGAAGGACTTGAGCTGGTGAAACATATATGTCTGTAGAGACGCAACCTGGAAGAAATCGACCACGCGGACACCTGCCAGTATGGCAAGCTGCTTCTTGTTCGGTAGGTTCTTCCATGTTACCGGCGAGGGCTTCCTTTCTGTTGCAGCTTTCTCTGGATCTCGCGCATGAGAAGTTGATCGAGAGGATGGGGAGGATAATGAGGTAGCGTAGGACGAGGCGTCGTCAGCGGTTCCGCGAGTGGTTTTCAAATGTTTAGGGGGGGCCAGACGGGACTTGTCAACCTGCTGGACATCTTCACCAGCCATTGCAGCGGGAATGCTTGGTTCACCATCTGAGAAAAGAATCCAGAATTAGAGGAGATGAATGAACAGGTGAGTCTATCTCTGGTTGGTATAGTCCAAGACGGAACGGTGGTGGCAGAGGAAGAATGGGAGTGGGTCAGTAGAGGAAAATAGTAGCCAGGGGTAGCAGGCTCTGTACGAGTGGGGCTTCCTTAGTCCTTGGGGAGCTTTCCCCTCACAAGGATGCTCGATTAACTATTGATTTATGGACTGTACGAATCACCCGTTTGCGGCCGCTCAAGGTTCTCAAACATCACAACGAGCTTTGAGACAACGAGTCCGCGTAACGTGCTCGCCGAAGCAGGTGGTCGTGTTTGAGCACGTAGAAACTGCTTGGAATACCTGCCATACTCGCCTGCCGGGGGGTTATGAGATTACCGATTGTTGGATGCCCCGAACCATGAATCCCGCCGGTGATGACGACTGTCTCAACTCCCATCGTGTACGTACCTGTATCATTGGCCGAGCGAACTGCCCCATTCCACACGGGCGACAAAAGCATCGCCTTCCCAGTTTTTGTTGCAATACCAAGACGGCCTTATGTTGTGTCTACCCCGAAGAGAGCTTCCGAAGGATCAGCCTGGATCGCCCAGAGACCATTACGCATTCTTGCTGCAATACATGACACCCGTATTGAAAATTACCAAACTTTCCACATGACACGCGATTGTGACATAAATTTGGTTTGTCGCCCTCCACACTTGTCATTCCTTATCGCTGTGCGGCCCCTACAGGTTGGTATGACAAAGGCAATCATTAAAGCAAGCGAAGTGCTGTGTTCACCATCAAAGCGGGCCGTCTAACGGTGTCTCATTCAAGGTATTGAGTCCGGAAGCTTTCTCTGCAGCATCCATAAGGCCACAACAGAGATGGATTAGGCGCTTTGCCCGGGCGACACGCTCATCGAAGTTGAAGTCTTGGGAAACCAGAAAATGCTGAATGCATGCCTTCTAGGGCCCTTAATGCTCCCATGAGTATGGGCCATTGCAAGAAAACAGAAAACAGAAAACGGAAAACGTCTGCACACGTGGCCAAGGCTAGGAGATCCTAGGTCGTAGAGACAGTGACAGCTGCGTCACTCAACTTGCCGATTCTACGAGGCGAAGTCTCAGGTTGATGCTCTCCCATCTATTTCGCAACTCAGACTCGGGGTGACCCCTTTTCACCTCCCTGCAATCCCGGATCATGCTGACCGATGACGCCTCCTGATGGCGGGAACAGATGCCCATTCATGTGGTGATAGGCGCGAAGATCACGGCCTCGCAGCGCCTGGAGCTTCGCCGTTCCGGCCGCTAGCCCCACCGTACCGAGCAATGCGCAACCTGAGTTGTTGCAGCCAGTGATTCAAGCTTTTGATCAGCTGTCGCAGCCTTCCCCACAAGGCTCTCGCGCGTCCACTCGTTCGTCTTGCCAGAACCAGGGACCAACTTCAGATATGGTGTTAACAGGATCCGACTATGGTTCCTTAAAAGACAGTTTCTTTCTCTTCAAACTCTCTGCTCCTTCGGCATCCCACTCCCGATTTTGTTTCTTCCGGTTGCAATTGCAATATGTCGCTCTCTGGACGTCTTCCGCTCACGCTCTCTTTTCTTTTTGCATTTTTCGTCTTGATATTAGCCCTACCACACGACTCTCGGGACACCACTCCTTACAAGGAAGCAAAATTGAAGCGATCGCTCTCTATCGATATCTCAGTCGACCGGTGCGGGGATCGGAATCGCCTTGAGGCTGTCTGCAATCTTTTCTGTGTAAAGGACGGCATTCAACAAAGGTGCATCAACACGGAGCTTTCTGGTGACAACGACGAAGCTCCATACGTTCCACCTTATTACTACGAAGGCAAGAGGAATCCGTCGACCGCACTGCATGCTATTGGAGTTTTGCTTGGAGAATCGTATTTCGATCTGCCCAGGAAATGGAAGTGCGATTGCTAGTTCAAATGCCGGACCAATACTTTCCCTCCCTGCTTCGAGCTGATAGCGACGGAACTTGTGACTCGGAGTTTCGAATGGGACCGTGCGACAATGTGTAGCTCCGCCATTGTCTCTGGGATGGGTTGAGCACCAAAAACGTTGTGCTACAATGTGTGCATCGCCTAAAGCACCATCCATCATCGAAATTCTGAGACTCCACAAGAGAAGCTATCGCAGAGCTACAATGCCCAGCCGCAGACACAAAAGCACCAAAATCGGCATGCCGAGCTTTTTATGAATAATGGTCTGTCTCAGCTGGACTCGCATCTAGAGCACGCCGCTGAATCGGGTAAACCCTTCGAACCCGCCCCCAACAAGGCAGCAACAGTCAACCTGCGACCTGAGCAATGAGCAGCAATGAGCTGCCATGGCAATGCCTACAATCATATCAGTCTACGTGATTCGGACTCGTTCCACAGCAGAAATTTTGTGTCGGGTTTTGGACCGAGTCTCAAATGCGCCAGGGCCATCTGCAATTGCTTTGTCAACGAGGCAACGAGGCACTCAAAAATTCTGAACATACGATGACCAGCTTTGACAGCAACACAATAAAACCGTTTCGTTTCCTACAGCCTGGTCAAGACGTGTATCCAGGGTTCGATGGACGTACGGGCTTACTATCAAAAGACCTCAATCCTTCTCTTCTCTTCTCTTTCCCCAGCTAGCTGGACCTTTTAGATAAAAATTCTTCAAGATCTCGAAACAGCGTTTCAGATCGAAGTACAAACCTCTTCCCCTAAAACATATCCATCATCTTTTCATTTCGCTAGTAACCTTTTGACGCCGAAGTGAAAAAGCTCTCCGCCCGCTACGTCGGAAACATGATGCCCCCCCCCTTCCCTGTCCGCCCATCTGGGCCATTGTATCCTTCCGTCACACCATCCAGCAATAAGCTGTCAACCAACCTGCATCCCACCCGAGCTACCGCTCACTCCCTCCATATCCACTCTAGTCCATCTCAGTCACATCCATCATGACATCGATACATCACACCCCCGAGTTCCACCACTTCTCTCCTCTTTCTCCTCCCCTTTCTCTCTCATATATAACCCCAATATGATCCAAACAGACGCAGAATCAAAAGCTCTCTTACCAAATAGCCCATCGAGCGCAAAAAGACCGAAGAACATATAATATATCCAGGACCGTTTCCCCCAGATTTTTGAGGGCATCACAATAGAAAAACGGTCCACCGGCTTAAAGCTAGTACAGTAGGACAAAGGCAAACCGAGGAGTATATTTCCTTCCTTCCTTCCTTTCTTTCTTTCACGCCACGGCTCTGCGGGACAATGCATGAGGTCTTGACCCTTTCAAGTTGTCTAGGGGCAGGTTGTGAAGGAGGAGCACAGCACTGGTACGGCTTGGGATGGTCAGGGGAACGCTTAATGCTGTAAGTACCTTATTGCATTCAACACTTAGACAAAACTCGACATCCCGTTTCCTTTTTGGTTTTTCAGGCATTAGGATTAGGATCACGGAAGAGCGACAACGACGACGACGACGCGGGGCTCGATGCAGCCTCTCTCGTCACTGTCGTTGAACTCTTCACCCCACGCCACGTTTCGTTCACGCTTCTGATTGCCCATCTCGTCTCAGCGATCTGGACGAGCAGAAGAAAAGTGTTGTGGATGACGCCGCCGCCGCTATGTGCGTACCGTAGGAGCGGGTTTTGGCGCTGCGTGGGGATAAGGTCTATGGGCTACTGCACGCTGCTTGCATCAAGGGGTTTACTGGAAGCGGACTGCTTTCGATACAAAGAGTCGAACGACACGTGGGTCCGGACTTTTCGCAATGCTATCGGCGAGTCTCAGTCGGGCTTTTAGTTTAGTGCGTTGCATATACATTTGTGCCAGTGCCACGCTAGAAGACGCGCGTTGTGAGTCTGATTGAGAAACTTGGTGTATGGTGAGAACAAGGGGCGGCGCGCGCACTGTATGTAAAGGTAGGTCTTGCTTAGCAATCCAGACCTTACAGGGATTCCAATCTACCTAGACGTAATGAGCTACGCGGGAAGAAGAAACTTTGATCAATTGGGGATGTCGCGTCTCGTCTCAGAAGCTTTTCGGACGATAGATGTGTTAGGATGGAGGTCGCGCGTGTCCCGTGATAAAATTTATGTGAACGGTGAGAATAGGAATCGGTTCTGCTGGTTTCTGTTTATTTCCAGAGTTTGCTGCATTTTGATTCGGTGTAGTGTGGAAAGACTCTCGATGTTTAAACTCGATTTGTTGCTTCACAGAGGCATTTTGCACCCTAAATGTGATCTCCTGGTGGTCATCGGACCATTTTTACAGAATTTTTTGCATGAGTGAGAAAGCCTACTGCAAAGCATGCGCCAACAGCCCTGTCCTATAGTCTACCCTTCCCGCATAATCTGATTTGACTCTTTCATCGACTCCTCCACAATTTTGGTACCATCGGCACCCTCCATCACAACAGATTCACCACCTGAACTCCCTCTGCAAACGTCCATCTTTGCTCCTTCACCCTGGTTCAAAGCGCTCCACTTGCCCTCAGTGCTCATCGGCCTTGGTGGTCCAAAAGCCCCTATCGGCGGTGGCATCGGACTGATAGCCCGTATCCCGGTCCCGGTCCCTCCTGCCTGGAGTGCCACAGCTTCATCCATCTCCTTCTTCTGCTGCTCCTTCTCCTTCCGGGCCATCTCCCTTGTCTTCATCCGCTCCCATTTCTCCGGCTCCTTGCTGCTCGGTAGCTTCCGGTTCCCGCTATATTCCATCAAGATCTCTGGGTCCGTGGTGTCGGGGACGGGGTCGTCTTCGTAGATCTTCGGGAGGTGCTGTTGATAGTGCGACGAATCGGTCGGACTCGGGGTCGGGGTCGGACCGGGATACGGTATACCCGGGGTGTAGTGAGTTATTGGGGAGGGAGTAGGGGGCACCGGGAAGCTGGCTGCTGTGGCGTACGCGCTGGGGCTAAGTGTGCCGAAAGGGTAGGACATTAGACCGGGTTTGGGATTGGTATTTTGCTCAGCCGCCGGTTTGGGGAAACCCACATCGGGATCTGTAGATATATGGATTGGCGGAGGAAAGCGTCCAGAATTGAAGCTCTTTGCTCCGCGACGGCTGGAGAGGGATCCACGACGGGGATTGCTGCCTGTGTTCACTTCAAGAGCCGGATCAAGACCCTCGCCGTAAGGCTGACTTCCAGATCCGCGCCTGCTATTGGTTGGCTTGCCAGTACCACGCCTTGGTGTAAAGCCTTTTCTTTTTGGAAAGGTGCCGTCTCCTGACATGCGACGGTCTGAAGGTTTCTTCTCAGCGACCATCAGATCATCTTCTGTACCTGCAGCAACCTCCTTCTCAACATACGGTCGGGATTGTTTCGTTCTGTGAAAGCTCTTCTCTGGTGACTCACCGCCATATGGCGCACTACCAAAAGAGGGCTGCATTGCAACGGGCAGAGGATATTCCGAATCCGGACGCCGGGCATAGCTAGAAGACCCAGCTAGCGGAGCAAGGTTCTCGTTGCTAATTGTCGCTCGGATTGTGTTGTAGTGGAGGTAGCTTGGGGTTGGAGCAAAATCCCATGCTCTCTGAGAACCGACGGCAATGTGGTTATCCACATAATAGCCTGCCGCATCAACGTGCTTGCTTGGCGGTCGAACGTTGCCTTCTGAGATAGCCATAGTAACAGCTTTATTCTTGCAGGAAAATTCGTTGTCTCGGATTCGTTGTAGAGTCTATAGCACGGTAAGGAGAGGAAAACGTGACTTCATAGATAATTAATACTTACGTGTTTAACACATAAGGTTGCACCACGGTGTTGTAGTCCGGAGACAATTTCGTTAACGGCATGCTGGAACCTGAATTCGTTGTCGAGATAGGTCCATCCGCCCAGGGTTACTCCTTCCCTCGGGCCGTTCCAGTCAATGGCGACGTCCATGGGGCTCGCATGCTGGTCAAGGAAGCGATAGTACCAGGCGCCTTCGCTAAGTTTGAAACCACCAAACCCTACTCTCCATCCTCCAGTGCCCTGCCCTGCCCCTACCGGGACCATGCAGAGTTGACCGCTACCGTCTTGGCTTGGGCCCAATCGCTTCGAAATTCCAGGTATATGCTTCAACGCGTCTCCAGAAATATTCTCAAGGCCGCGGAGCCATTCATTAAAAGGAAGATGGGGTGAGAAGTCGCCACTATAAAATACAGGGCCACGATCTGGAATACTTGTTGGAAGCGAGTGATACCTGCTCGGATGAGGTGGATCTTCTACGAATAGAAGGAGCACGTGATTGGCCTTAATCTTGCTAGGGTGGGTTGCCATAGCTGTCTGGGCTTGTGTACTATGGTGATTCGATAAGGTAAACGGATCGAAAGGAATAGAAGGCACAGATGCATATGGCGTTGGTCGAACGTTTCCGGCGGCCTCTGCAAGGGGTATATCGGGAAAATGTTCCATTCTGTGGACGTTCCTTTCCTTGTTCTCTGTAGAAAGACGCCGGCGCTGGTCAGAGTGGACGATCAAGGGGCCAGTGGTTTTATAATTGACATTGCTGGCAGAGTCGGTATGCACGGACCCACCAGGGCTGAAATTTTCTTTGTTGGACTCGGCAAGAGACATATTGGGAGAAGTCGGAAGTTCCTGGGACGTTGAAGATTTCTTAGTCGGAGAAGGATCGAACACGATTGCTTGAGGATTCAAAACATTCTGCTGATTCATTGAAGAGGACATCTGGTTTACGACCGTCGTATTGGGTTGATCGTTGCCTGCTCTGGTCTTCGGTTCATCAGCCTTCGTCAACACGCCTTCTTGATGAGCAGCGGCAGTCTGGATACTACTGCCAACGTTTATAAGCGCTGCGCTAGCATCACCAGGGTTCACCTTTGCTTCCATGGCGAGGGGAATGACAGGCTGGATGCCTTTCGTGGGTTTAGTCTTCTCGGTGGAAGCCATTTAGACGAACATAGATGAAGAGCTCGATTGTGAAAAGTTGCAGGAGAGACCGTGTGCAGTGCTTCGATGTAGAAAAAAGAGAGTTTGTGGATTTTGAAGGCTTTCAATTTGAATTGGAGATTCTTCAGATATAGCAGCGTGGCTGCCCGGAAGCAGTGAATGGTTTGGTTTGGTCATTTTTCCAGCGTCTCCAGTGTTTACTTGCTCTTCCCCACCTCCTCTCACTGATGCCTCTATGGCTGGTATTATCAGTGTTTAGGTACGTCATCCTGTGTTACGCTAGTGGATAAGCACTGAGTAGGGAATAAGATATCTTCCTGCAGAAGACGTCTAGCCTCTTCCTGCGCTTTAGAAGAAACATGTAGCCCATTAGCCTCTATTTCATGTGCATGTCGATTTGGGAAGTGAGGCAATGTTACGGCGGGTTAGAGAGTATCTCAAAAGCACAAAGAGTGAAAGTCGGTGCGAGGGATTGGAAGTAGGACTGATTCGACATGAAATGTCCCCAACTGCATTGAAGTGCAGAGAGATGTGAGGGATCAGAGAGAACTCCATAATCAGGTCTTTCATCATCACAATGTTTGTCAGCTTAACGCTGCATCTTCCACAGAATACGATGCAAGATCGGTACCCAGAGGACGCGATGTAACTAGAGTATTTTCCCTTCCTCGAGCGATTTTGTGAGGGACAATTCTGCTACATAAAGAGCGTAGATATTTATGTTGCATTTGGAAGTCTAATAGTCATTAGCTTTACGTTTCAACCCTTGAGGCCTTACATCGCGGTCAACGTTGACTAACTCGTGTTTTGCCGACATTGTCTTAAGCAAACAGTGTCCAGTCTATCTCGGCATCTTGAAGTGATGATGAATGCAACATCTCAATTTTCCTGAAGTGAAACCAAGCAGAGAGGATACCATAGTCCGTTATAATGCTACTGTTTTATTGTAAGATTCTGATCGTTCGGATCCTCGAAAGGACTCGTGGAACTCTTTAGGCCCTAGCCATTTCAAGAATAGTCTACCGGCACTGTCTGGGATTCCGATTGGCTAAGAGCGCCGAGCGTTGCCTCCGGGCTCCGGCCTCAGCTCCGTCGACGCCAGCATAAGTAGCCGGAGGGACCATCTTGAACATCCACTAGCTCTTTGATTCATCGTCTGGTAGCATCATGGCGTCCGGTAGTGGTCCATTGGAATCAATCGACAACTTTCTGTCCAATCTGTTTACCAGCTGGGACATTTCCAGCTCAATCCTAGCTGCCATAATCGTCATCTTTGTCGCCTACCCATTGCTTACATCGAAAGATCCGGATACTCATCCTTTACTCCTAGCCAGACAGGCTTCGGCATCTGCAGTAAGACATCAAGGTGAATCGTCAACTTATAGGTCTGTTGAGTCTCCCCATGGCTTTCCGCTTCGCTCCGGATTGAACGTCAAGGATCCCGACGCCCCGAAATGGAGCGGTGGCAGGAATGGCGACATGCGAGATATCTGGAGGCAGGCTGTCCGAGGAGTACCTGAAGGCGATAACTCAGCAGCTGGGCAGAAAGGAAAGCTTGTTACGATTTTGGGTAAGGACAGAGCTGTTGAGCGTAATCTTGAAGGTGTTACCCAAGAGATCAATATCATCGGCGAGCACGTTCGAGATGCAGGTGGCAAAGTGGTTGCTATTTGTCTCAGCAATTCCGTCGAGATGCTGGCAACCATTTTTGGTAAGTCTTGGCTCTGTGGATCAGATCTAAGATCTGACAATGCTGTTGCAGCTACTGCATTTTACGGGTTTCAAGCTGTGATTGTGCCACAACATCTCAGTCTTGAATCCCTCACAAACATTCTTTCCGAGGTAAAAGCAGACTTTCTAGTTGCCGAGACTGGTCGGCTGGAGTTGGATGCTGTCGTTAAAGGCTGCCCGGATCTTGCGCACGTGCTATGGGTTACGAATGAGGGCAGCCGGCACATGGGATGGAATGAAGTTCCCGAAGGCATTGGTGGGAAGATAGAAATCTCTGTCTGGCATGAGGTTGTCGAGGAGAAAAAGGGGTCTGCAAGCACCGAGGTCTTACCACTTGATAAGGAACTTGCTGTGCAGCCCCTAAGGATTGCTGACATGGCTGGAGCCATCCACGAGTACACGACTCAAGTAAGTCTTTTCGCTGTTCTAAAGTTTCGGCTACTAATGAGCTCAAGAACATCGTTTCAGCCGTGTCAGCTTTGATCTCCTCCCTGCCACGGAATGACCGTCTCTCATACAAGGATATTGTCCTGCCTACCGCCTCCTTGACCGAGATCTACCCTTTGACAATGGTCTTTGCAGCGCTTTTCTCCAACGCCACAGTAGCTCTCAATTCCGTTGCCGGACCGAAAGTCGACACCGTCATTGCCACAACCGGGGTCTCACCAACAGTCCTCATTGCTTCACCGGCATCGATCCTAAAGCTCCACAATCAACTAATGACCACACATAACGGCACCTCCGCCACGATTAGCCGCTACTGGCAAAAGAAGTCCCTCGATGCCGGGGTCATGCCTGGCCCTAACGCTTTGACGAAAGTAGTGGCAACATCCCAACCATCCTTCAGCAAGCTTCGTCTGCTGGTCATTCCTTACGATGTCAAACAGAGTCGCCAGGAGGCTGTAACTACCGAAGTCATATCCGACCTACGGATGCTCCTCGGAGCTAGGGTCGCACATGCGCTGACCGCCTCGCAAGTCGCCGGCGCAATTTGCCAGACTCACATCTTTGATTACCGAGATCTGAATGAAGGCACGATCCGTCGCTTCGGCCCGCCGCTGAGCAGCGTGGAGATCAAGCTTGTGAACGACGGGGGCGAATTTGACGACGACAATCCCGCTGGACAGGTGAGAAAATCCTCCTCCTCCTCCATCTATCACTGGTGCTAACCAATTGTAGCTCGTGGTCGACGGTCCAGCTGTCTGCGTCGGATCCGTGAGGCTGGATTTCTCCGCGCGTGTTGCCCCAGATAACACTCTGATGTGCTAGATGACTCAATGAATAGGACCCTGGCTAGGGAAAAATTTTACTAGTGAACGACTTTGCTCTCGTTGAGCTTCAACCCTTCAGGCGAGTCTCAATCTGCCAGCGGCCTCGTCTGTGGTTCTTTGTCCTAATGCCCCGGCTAAACCCCTTGAGAAACAAAGGAGGTCACATAAGTCCTGCCTGATGGTCCCCGGTTTTGGGTGTTTTCCATGCCCGAGTGGTAATGTCTAGGTTCATGGATTCTCTTCGCTCTAGCGCCGCGCCCGGAGGTGTTATAATGCAGGATTTTCTTGGATGGGATAAAATCTTTCGGACGGCACGGTACACGCCCTAGGTCAGGTTCTGTGACTGTCAAAGGAACCACTATAAGTAAAAGTATTTTGATTGAAAATGCACATTTACTTCTCTTGAGTAAAAAATACCTAGTGCTGGGTTACCAACAAAACGCCATCCATGCAATGAGCCCATCTTTTAACCCAACGCCTCCGCTTTCCCAAACGTTGCCATTCTCCAAAGTGTATGTACACTGCCTTGCTTAAAACAAAGAACTATCCCCCTTCGGCAAAGTCTTTCCCTTCTCATACATCCACCTATAATTCAACCCTCCACCTCCTTTGGTCCTTGTAGCCGGACTTGGCGTCCCATGCCCCAGGCTTACCGAGCGCTCAAATCCTGGTGGGGAATCAAAGCGGCCGTTTCGACGCTCTCGGGAGCTTGCGCTACGGTTCAGGCTCTGGTGCAGTGGACTGCTCCCGGCGAAGGGAGAACCGTTGCGGGGGCGCTGGAAAGGGTTCGATGGAGATTGCGAGAGAGGTGAAGTTGAGAGTGGGACTTGGGGAGAGCTGCGTGTGCTGGAGGAGGGCGTGTTTCGCTGAGAACTGGAGGAGCGGCGGTATTTAGGTGGAGTGACGAAAGTCGAGTCTGGCGTGGCAGAGCGTGTGCTGCCGGGTGTCTCGTCTGGAAGGCCGAGAAGGTGTCGTTGGCTATCATTGAGAGGGATGTCAAGTATTTCGTCGCGTGACCAAATAGGGCGGAGAGCGAGGATTATGTTATAGATGAGAACTAATCGTACTGCCCACACAGCATATATCGGCCGTAGCTGAATCCCTGTAGCCCTGGTGACGACTGCAACACTGCCATGAGTTGATGAGCTTCCTGGAAAGTATATGTAGATCGGAGACCAGGAGACAAACCATTGGGTTATTAGGTTGCTGAGAAAGAAAAAAGTCGCAAAAAGCACAATTGAGTTCCACAACAAGCGTTGCAAATTTTCATAGCCAAATGTGTTCCGGTGCTGACGTCTTGTTATATCGGCGAATTTGGGGTGCTTCCAATTGCCTGGTGAGGGGCTCGCAGGAGGC
Organism: Pyrenula aspistea; assembly: GCA_021030945.1. Classification (NCBI taxonomy): domain Eukaryota; kingdom Fungi; phylum Ascomycota; class Eurotiomycetes; order Pyrenulales; family Pyrenulaceae; genus Pyrenula; species Pyrenula aspistea. The sequence continues at coordinate 180,760 of JAGFML010000048.1, read as the reverse complement.
TTGTCGGTCGGCGTCCTGATCGTGGCAGCATGCCATGGGCTGGGTGTTCGTGGCGCTGAAAAAATTCTCTGGACAGACATGCCGGGGAGGAATTTAGAGATGATATTCGAGATCGGGGGAGGAAGTGAGTTTAGAAACAAGAAGGCTGTACTTTGTGAGTCCATCTCAGCAGACATGGTTTGTTGCAGACGTGTAGATATCGTACGTACCGGAAAGTCGTAGTGAGTGTTGCCTTACCTGAAGACCTGTTAAGTTAGTTAGTGATTAGCGGAGTCCGGGATGCTTCTTCATGTCAATGCTTTTGAGTGACAGCAATGCCTAAATTTAGCATCGTGTCATTGTGGCATTGCGAAAGCTCTTGTTGTGTGCTTTGTTTATTGATCTTTGAGAGCAAGAGCTCTTTTGACATTGATGAAAAGCTAAGCCAAAAGAGGACTAGCTTCAGGAACCATCTTTCGGGAGACCTTGAGCATTTGTGCTAACACTGGTTTGTTCGTTGACTATCCTGTGTCCCTAACCTCGTCGTTGAATTTTTTAGTAACCTCGTACCAGACTTTCTGCTCCATCTTAAAAGACTTTGATTCGCATTAGTAGGTGATGAGTACTTACAACCGGCTCCTTTGCGACCCTCACAGTGACGCGCACGCTGTGAACAGGAGGAGATTCTGCAGGAAAAACAATCCACCTCCTTGGACATTCTGCAAGACTTTCGACATGCTTGTACTGATTGTGAAAAGTGATACAGCGCTGCTCTTATTTCGAGCGAAGGACCGGTGCTTGCTGACGTGGACCAGCGCTTCTCCAACGAAAATGATTTCGAGATCCCGTCCAAGACGCATCCTTTGATAATTTTTACATGTATGCAGAAGACGCGTAATGACTATAATGATACAGAAAAGCTCGTGCCAGATTCTACGCAGTTCTCTCATTTCAAAATTGTACGCAAACGCTTGCTTTCGACCTTCATTGATTGCAACTAAGATCCTTTGTCTGCTGCCATTGAGTTATCAAAGATGGCAAGAAATTACTGCCGCAAACAGCTTCTCGATGCTCTTAGTGTGCAAGTTCTTTTATTCTACTCATATCATGGCCTTCAGCTAAATTCTACATTTACCCCTTATCAAACTATTCTCTGTCTATCCCTTCTCTGTCCTCCCTAGCTTAAGAACTCACCAGTTTTTTTGATTTAAAAACTGAAGAGCCTGATCACTTCAAAAGCAATGGCCAGAGGTCACCACAGAAAAGCCGCCACGACGGCCAGCGAGAGAATTCAAAATGTAATTGATAACCAGGGAAGACCGTGGACGCGTGGAGTACTACGAAAATCCCCACCGCGACGAGGTGGCCATGGTCACGCGAGATGCACGATGAAGCAACTGAAGACACTTCTGAAGGCGCGTGGCATCAAGACTAACCACATGAACAAGGACGAGCTTGTCAGAGCAGTAGGGGATTCCGAAGTTATTGTTCCCAATGCGGACGACTGGAACGGACTGACATCCAAAGACATTAGAGACTTGCTCCGCAAATGCCTTGGTGTTAAAAATGTGTCAAACTTGAAAACGAGGGGACAATTGATACAAGCTGTTACTGCGGAACTAACGCGCAGGAGTGGCGACGCTGAAAGATCGGAATCACCTGAAGAAAAGCAAGGAAGGCAAACAGGCAGTCCTAGACCTGTGAAAAAGGAGAGCCCGAGCGGCTCACCACAGGCCAGTTCGCAAAGCTCTGGAACTCGCCAGAATACTCCTTCTAGTAGCCGTCACACTCCGGGTAGAAGCCCAGCACGGAGTCCAGCACCAAGCGTTGGTAACCGCCCTTCTCCTTCCCCCAGCACTGGTCACGCCGACATTCCGACGGGAAAGCAAAGTTCTCATCTAAACGGTGTCCGCAGTCGCAGCCAGAGCACCGCCTCCCAACCCTTCACTATCGGAACCAGAAGCCCCTCCAAATCCCCTCGTTACTCGCCAACTTCCACGCGCGGCAACCACCAGAACTCCAGTCCACACTTTGGCCGACACGGCTCCCACGATCACCAAAAGAGCCCGCCAAAAGACATCGGCTCATCCCCGGAGCCTCAAGACCTCCGAAGCAAGAGTTACAGTCCTCCGGCTCCCCGCCACACCTCCCCTCAACCCTCACGTCCAAACCGGCCTCACAGCCACAGTCCCAGTCCTAGCATCCGTCACCACGCCCCTCCCCGCCCAACAACATCCTTCCATCCATCTCCCAGCCTTCCAAACCACCACCACCATCACCACCACTCCCCATCCCCCAAGCACCCCTCCCCGTTCCCTTCCTCCACTCCCACCCCCATCCCCAACCCTCCCCAGCACCACCCGCGGCTCCCCTCCTCCACTGACCGCCGCCTCCAAGACGAAACCATCGTCCAGTACATGGTCGAGCACCCGCACGTCCGGTCGCGCGACGAGGTGCCGCTGGACGCTGAGGGATGGCCCGAGTGGTCTGACCTTGAGGAGATCCCGGAGGAGGATGACGATTACAACGACTTGTTTTAAGGAATTTCGGGGGCTTTTCTTACGGGGAGGGAAAGGAGGGCGGTGTGGAGAGGTGGGATGGAGGATCTCGGTTCCGTTTTGTGCGCAGTAAACGTCGTTTTTTGGGCGGTGGTGGGGGGCGGTAAAGAGGTGGAAATGGTACGGAAGTAGGTTTGATTATCTGGTGTAACTTTGATAGATGTTTCTAGAACCCTTAATACCAAGTGCTTTTTTATTTCTTTAACGCTCATGTCTCAAGACCGTGTTGCTACATTTGCAAGTGCTAAGAAGAGAGTCCGCTAATGCGCGCAAAGCTAAAAGTGCGATCACTACTCCACCCTGTGCTCTCTCCTCGGACACACCAAGTCCTCCCCCTCCTTCACAACAACCTCATGCACCCTCCTGCCAAACAGATATGCCACCTTCAATACCTTCCCACTCAGCGGCGCCGGATCCCACCACCCCATCAACTGCGCCTTATTCACGCCCCTCCCCAAACTCAATTGGCCGCCACTCACCATCCCGGCAAGCGGGACCGTCACATCCGCTTGCGCTCCGATCTCTTTGCTTTTACTTGTAGCCGCGACCCACTGCGCGTCGAGAATCACCAAGCCACCCTTCTCCCTTTCTTTCTCCTGCCTCCTCCGCACAGACGTCTCCATCAGCCTGGCTGTCTCTTCGGCCTCTTTCCTCTTCTGCCGGACGTGTCGTTCGATCTCACCCCGTCTACGTTCCAATATCCTCTCCCTCTGCTTCCTCGCCCTCGGCCTTAAAATGCCAAATTCGACGGCGGTGTAGAGTGCAAAGGGGACCGTGATAGCCGCAAGTACTGCGTCTACGGTCGTAGATTGGATCGGGCATAGCGCGATGGGGAGCGCGAGGGACTGTCCAAGGCGTGACCATGTGAAGCTGAGGGCTAGGCCGAAGGAGGGGTGCAGGGACACGCGGAGACCGAGGCGGCTCAGCCCGGAGGAAAGGGTGCGGGTACCGGTGAGGGAGAGAGCGTAAGAGGTTGTATTTGTGGAGAGCGCGATGGAGAGACGGAGCGGTGTTGATGGGGAGGGGAGGTGGAGAGGAGGAGCGGCGTGGTAGCTTGTCGAGGAGAAGGAAGAGAGGGGGACGGGTGGGAATGGGGATTGACGGAAGATGTTGAGGGAGTAGGTCAGGGAGAGTGTTGGGAGGTCGTTTGGAGTCGCCGTGATTCCAATATGGTAGGACGGCAAAGAAGGAGGCCTGGTGGGTAGGGACTGGGAGTCATATTTGTCGTTGTCGGCGGCCGATGAGTCTTCGGAAGCAGGTTGGGCGGCGAAACCAATTTCGCAGGAGCTTTGCTCCAGGGGGATGTATTCGATGGTCTCCGTATCTCTTACAGGGAGGAGAGCAAGGAGCTCAGAGATAGATGCAGACCACGACGTTGTGCCGCCGCTCCAAGTAAAATATCCGTATTTCCCGGCTCCCAAGCGTCTTCTTGCACTGAATTCGAAGATCGGTGGTAGAGCACGTAGAGACTTCTGAATTGTTGACGTGGCGCTGAGGTATAAAGGTTGAGTGTCTGGAAGGAGGACTATAGGTTGAGAAATGGTCGTTGATATTGTAGGAATCGGCAGAACAGTGCCTTGTAGCTCGACTTGAGAAGTATCAAGACAACGCCAAAAGTACCGAGAAATACCTTTTGTATCATTGGCCGGTCCTTGTAGAGCAAATGCGGTTGCGGCTCCAAACCTGATATTTCGACTGCGAATGTTGTGGGGTAGGAGTACTGATTGACTAGATATCTCATTGGTTTCATTTTGAACATGAAATTCTTGAAGAGGTCTTTGTAAGGGTCCAGCAATACCTGCGAAGATAGTCATATACTGATGCTCGTCGCCCGTGAGAGATGTGAAGCTGTTGTTATCGTCGATTACAGCGTCATCCTTTGTAGACATTGAATCAGAATTAACGGAAGCTCGTTGCTGCGCACCCTGAGGCAACGGCACTCTGAAATTCGTGCTAATTCGCAATCGAGACAATCCCATGTTGCCTAGTTGGACGGTTGGAAGCAGCTGATATCTTTGAAACACAGATCGAGCATTCAAGCCGAGCGTGAGAGATATTCTACTTCCTACCATGCTTTCCAACTCACGTCGTTCTCGTTCTTGCATTATTTTCAGGAACCACCGTCGAAACTCAGATGGTGAAAGGGCTCGGGAACCAATCTCCTGCTGCTCCGCTTCTCCTCCCTTTCCCATTGAACCACCTCTTGACCATTGCATCTGAACACCTTCCGCCCCCAGCAAGTCGTACACGGTCCGCTTTTGAGGATCAAGGAGAACATCATGGGCTGTCTGAATTGCAGAAAAACGGTCTTTAGCGGCATCTCGAAGCTCGGAGGGTTGTTTGTCTGGGTGGAAAGTAAGGGATAGCTGATGGTACGCATCACGAATCTGTGCATTTGTGGGAGCCGGGATTCTTTGGAGTCCGAGAACGGCATAGTAGTCGGTACGCTCATTATAGTCTTCTAAGGTGGTCGATTCATCAGGCTCGTTAGGAGCGTCGCCCCGTGTTGTCGCGGCGTCATCCTCTTCATCCTCGAAGGCAAACTCCTCGCGGGAAGCAGCGAAACTTCCTGACGGCTGATGCCGGACTCCTGGTTGAAGGCGTTGATGAGCGGAGTTCTGAGGTTGGGTGCTAACATTGTCAGTCATCAGCTAGATGGTGATAGAGTATTGTCACTCCCGCCGTAATAGTAGGAGGCGCCTGCGGGACAAAACGAGGCATGGCGTTGTGCCTGTCCCCAAACGGCTCTCTGGAGCATAACGATGTGGGGTTTTAAGGTTTAAGCGGCAGCACTGGCGGAAGTTTCCTGGCGCTATTCTAGGTTAAGTGTGTCCGCGGACAATGGGGCATAGTCCCAATAGGCATTCAATTAATTCTTTGCTCTTGTAATTAACCTTAGGTCTTGTTTCAATGCACATATGTCCTGTCGGTCTTGAGCGGTTTGCAGAGGCTAGGGTAGAAGCGGAATTTGACCCCCTGGTCATAAGATCTCAATTTCCTTCCCCGGCATATCTAATATTCGTGAGAACTCCCTCACGTGAAGCTTCATTGTCAAGTAGAGCATTTGATGGATTGCACCGGACCTCCATAGCTACTGTTCGGTTACTTTTGGTCAAACAGCCCCACTGAAAAAAAAGCGGCTGGCGAACTCGATATGGCCCCCAACATTAAATTTTCGGCGGCTCGTTGATATGCAGGAACGTCTTGGGCACAGGGGCCACATGGTTACACGGTCCCTGCAGGTCGATGTTGGCCATTATCTCATCGATGCAAGCTAATCTGGATGCGGGCACTGGGGTCAGAATTTCAGAAGGTTACTAAAAACTGCATAGACTTGGGTCGGTGAGACAGAGGATAATTCGCCTGAAACTAGACTCTTGATATCCAGGGGTGGCAGCATGACTCGAGAGTAACGAAGATACAGGGGCTGCCAAATATTAAGCTTACCTGTGCCGTAGTGGTTCGACAGCCTTGGAAGGCGAAACGCGACAGTGGATCATCAACTATTGCTAGACCTTTCCAGCAGATGATGTGGCACAATTTAAGGTGAGCGCGAGCAATCCAATGCAGCCATAGTAGCACACAATCTAATTCTACCTCCCTTGAAGCTTTGACAAATTTCAACATTGTTCAAAGAATGTGGAGAGTCATTCCAAATCGCAATGACTCCCAAAAGAATCCGAACTTGCTTTGCCTCCCAAGATCAAATAAACCACCCGATTGCTATGCCCAAATATTCCAGAAATCATACACGACGCCACACATTCCCGTTCAAACATGGGACGTGCAAGTGTCTGCCCATCTTGTAGAATTAGCAACGAGAATTGTCGTCCTGCACTAACTAGACTCTGTCGTATAGCTCTGTTAAATTGAAAGGTAGAGAGCAATCCTGAGTGCAGCTGATCATTCAGTATTCACTCGGTTCTTGGACACAGCCGCCGACAGGACCACCATCACGTTTGCAGAACCAGTTCGGTTGTACTGCGACTGGTCAGTAATCGTTGACAATATGAACACAAAACTCCAAATCTGACATCACAATAAAGAACCCAAGGCATTGATTATCTATCTGACTTCCGGGTCATTGTCAGGGTCATTGTCATCGATTGGAGTAATACAACCCGCCACGGGTTGTATTCGCTTGCAGAACCAAGTACTCCCGACTTCTCGGGTTCTTAGTGCCTCTGCGGAGAGAAACAATCAATAAGATTGAAATGGACAAACGCGACGAACGGCTGGAGAACCACGTCCTTCACGTACCAGGTTCTGCTTCTGGGATTGGCGCCGCAAGAGCGGACAGAGAGAGCGCACTCAGTACGGCGGAGAAAATGATGAAGAGTTTCATGGTGAAGTTGCTCAAAAAGAATGAAGAGGTCAACCGAGGTGGATGCTAAAGGAATGATTCGAACACAAAAATGTTGGTCGAGAAGGTTGTAACTCTGAAAAGAAAGATAGTTGTTCTTAGTGATAACGAAGATGATTGGGAAAGTCAAACCGAAGAGGGTAGAAGCGTTGGTCTTATACTGCCCTTATAGTCTATCTTTGCTTTACGAACATCGGGTCGATGACAAGAGGAATCCGCCCCCGCCACATAGGGCGGTATTACCAGGGGGCACCTCGATGAACCTCAATCTGAGGCTTCTAGCCATGTGCAAGAAAGGTCTGTGTGGTCCATTAGAAGATTGGGGCCTCCACCCATCCAATGTTCCCGTCGGCGACAACCAGGATGCTTATTTTAAAGCCTGACATTGAAGACTTTTAGCCAATCATTCTCTTGGAAAAGGGAGATTTGGCCCCCGCAGCTGGCGGTTTTCATGAGAAAGGTTTTCCGCTTTCTGGGAATGGCCGGTGGGGAGGATATTGCTAGCGTTCGAACTTCCAAGTCGACTATGTCTGAGGTGACCGTGCTACTTCGGGCTCTACTTTGAGTGTGGGGCGGGATGATTCGCAGGTCCTGAAATAGCATCCAGATGGGCCATCATCCTGTCGCAGCCTTTCGACCTTCCCAGTCCCTGACAGCTCGGTGAGCCGTTGAGACTACTTCTTGTGGACGTCGGGTGACAGCGCTGATCCGGCTCCTTTCCCGACGTATCAGTGGAAAAGCACGTAAAGCAGCAGACCCGCACTCCTCTCACAGATTGGGGTATCCAGGTCGGTGCCCAGAACCGTCATATCGGGAAACGGGGAAACTCTGGTTCCGCCATCATGGGCCAGGAACACGATCCCTTGCTGACCCTGCAAGATTTAGTCCCGGCTTGGCGTAATTTGGCAAGATTTCATCTCCATCGCGTACAAGCATACGAGCATCAAACGACGGGTGAAAGGTCTCCTTTCCCCGAGCCAGCACTTGACGCAACCATGTCAAGCTTTTCGAGACGGCAAGAGACGGTTGTGAGGAAGGCTGGTACCGTGCCTCCCGTTTACTGGATTGATCTGGACCTCCCGCCATATCAGCGCTATGTTGAGCTCGCCAAAGCCTACGCGGATAAGGTGGCATCTTTGACAGGGCTCTTCGACGATCTAGTGACAAGCTTAATTCCAAAGGCTTCGCCAAAATGGTTCCGGCGCCTGGCACGCGTATTGCTTACCAAGCTTTATAATCGCGAAGAGACAGAGGAAATCCGTGGGATTAGCGATGCCGCCAAAGTTGACTTTTTTCTAGTCGTCGCTCTCAATGTCCTCCTCGACCTGCTCATGGGCTGCACCAGCGGTGTGGTAAGGTCTCTGGAAAAGGACGAAGCTGAGAGCAGGATGTTACACTTCCGGACTCTCGACTGGGGAATGGAGGAACTGAGACAAGTGATCGTCCAGCTTAATTTCAAGCGCAGTAAATCTACCCAGCCTGAGAAGGCCATTGCGAGTAGCATCACTTACGTTGGCTTTGTTGGAGTACTGACGGGTGTTCGAGAAGGACTAAGCATGTCCCTGAATTTTCGGCCGTTCCATAATGCCACAACGTACCTTGGGCATATTCATTACTATGCCCATCTTGTTCTTGTGCTCCTCGGCTGGCGCCGATCTATATCCTCTTTGCTCAGAAGCTATCTCTTATCAAGCTCTCCTAGCATTCTCTCAGCATCACTCGAAGCAATCGCGGAATCAGTACCCAAAGATGCATCCACAGCCGCCTATTTGATTTTCAGTGACGGTAGCTCCGCTTTGACAATGGAAAAGGACCATCGTTCTGCCTGCCTCGACTCCTCAGATGATTTCATTGTGCTTACAAATCATGACATGGACGAGGACAAAGGTAGGCAGGATCAGAGGACATTCTATGACCCTGTCACTGTGGAGCGGGTCACGCTTGCAGAAGCAATCCAGGAAAGTGTTGATCGGCGAAACACCATGGTCAAGAACTGGCAGAGAAAAGTCAAACAGGTGGAAAGGAAGACCAAATCGGAGATGGGTGTGGGTAGAGCTGCAGATTCTCAAAAAGTTGGCGTTTCACAAACCTCTCCTTGCGCCAGCCAACGCTCATTACGGCGCACAACGGACAACACCGATGCCGACTTGCCTAAGTCTTCGAAAGAAAAGGGTCTCATGTCCACTACACCGAAGGGAGACGTCACCGCCACCCAAGCTGAAGTTATTAGATGGCTGAGCAAATGGCCGACAACGAATGAACAAACTCATTTCGCTGCAATATTAGATGCAAAGGAGGGCAAGATAGCCTGGGTTAGACAGTATTTGACTCCCATACCAGAACCGAGGAGAAAAGCAGGCGCCCCGTGTCCACAGGTCGAGATGGAATTGTCTCCGTCAAACATGCCTAGCTTCATACCTATATCTTCTACTAAGTAGGATCGATGACACGGACCGAACTCATCGAGCCCATCATGATGCTCCAGGAAGATGCTGCAGTTATGTCGATGATTTAGCAAACGGAAACATCGTCTCCTGTGGCGCCAATGTCCTTTTTGCAATTCAAGATACGCAGCGACGATAAGTGACGCATCACGCAGCGAACTAATGTAAATCTTTCCCTCACGAATGACCACGAGAAAGTAATAGCTTTCAACCCTGGGATCATGCCGAAGCGGATCGATTTGTTGTCATAGTATTTGCGAAAATTTGGTCTATGGGCCAGGTTTGGGACGCCCTTTCAGACACAAGCTCGATCAGGGACCAGACACTGCAAATAAGATGTCATGGAAATCCCAAGCGAATCACAAATCACTCTGTGCGCCTCTAGGATCTCGATGTCCACAGCAATGTCGTCTTACTTCTAACTGTGGTACCCCAAGAGCGAGCGGAGTTAACCGCTTGGGAGGGCCAAAAGGAGAGAACCTGGCAGGCTTGGGAAGAGTGAACGCGTCACTTGGCACATTCACAGCGCCCCACATTCTCACCAACACCAACGGCTTATCCATGGATTCGGCGGAAGATAAATCGCCCGTCTTTATGTCGCAAAAGAGAATCGTACCAACGCGCTCTGCGTGAAATGCACCGACCCACGGCTAAAAGAAGCAGAGCTCTTGCGTAGGCCCGAAATCTGCTGGCCGATTGACTGCTGACAGTGGTTTATCTCGTAACTCCGGTTTACAGAGCCAACTCCACCAGCGACGTGAAGGGATTTCTTCATTTTCAAAAGGAACAAGTAAGCGTCTCAGTCAAGTCATATCTCTTAGCCTTGCCAAGAAGGCGAAGCTTTTGGAGAAGGACTAAGCTCACCAACATCCTAACCCTGACATTGGTAATATCGCCGCAAGACTCGCCTTCTCCATTTGAGTCTCCTCCAAGCAGCCGCATCGACACGTCGTCTGGCTATGTTGCCCAACAATCTGGTTGCTTCAACTCATGTACGAATGACCCTACAAACCATTCAGCAACACAACTGGATATGTTTGCACTTGTGAATGGCGACGTAATGCAGCCATTCCCCCGCATTTTTGCCGTGAAATTCGTAGGTTGGTCGAGAGATATAAGTAATAGTCATGCATCTTCTCCATTTGCAATTTCATCAAATCCAGCAGCAAAACTCTCTTGTCCAAATTAGACTTCACACCAGCCTTATTCTTCCTCTCTCAAAAGTCTTTGATTTGCACCATCTCTTGAACTTGATCATGAAGACGTATGCGGCTGCCGCCTTTGCCTCTATCATTGCCCTCAGTGCTGCCTCTCCTCACCGTGGAGGTGGAAATCGGGATGGTACAGCCGGTACAGGACCTAGTGGCCCTCACTCTACATCTCTATTTGAAGCACGTCCTGAAAGTTGTAACAACAAGTTCATTGGATATAACGAGCACGAGTGCCAGAAGCACTGCGGTATCTGGCCCTCCGGATTCCCACACTCAGCACCTGTGGCCAGCGCCGGAGGCCCTCCCCCCATGCCGACTGGCAAATGTGGCACTATTCCAAACTTTTCACCGTCGCCTATCACGCTCTACCCAAGGGAGGCGCACAGTCACACGGTCACTATATCCTCTACTATCATAAAGCCCACTGCCGTCTGGACCTGCGGTGGCTGTGTTGAGCAGCCCACGACTTTCCCCGAGAAATTTCACCAAGGTCACGACAACTAAATCTCCGAATGGTACCCCCGGAAAGTAGCAGTTACTGAGACGAAGCTCTTGTGAGGCTGATAGCCGAGAACTTTATGGAAATCGACTCTTTGATCATGTAGCAAGTAGAGCAGGGCTCTTTGCATCTACAGTCACTCTTTTCAAGGGCGTTACATGGGACTTGGACAAAGTGTTGTACATAGATCGCTGTCTACACTAATCATGGGATAATAGACATTGCATCATTGCTCAATTCGCCTTCTATAGGTGTCACTGTTACGGTAGAAAGTGTCAGAATGATCGCGGAATTTAGCTCTGGCGCCGCAATGGCGCAACAGTGCCTTCTCCTTGGCATGAGAGACGCCTCTGCCAAGTTGGCGTGAGGTTTTCCCGCTTTCAGACGGAAAAAATAGACTTCATCCTTTTGGGCATCCGGTACCATAAATCGAGAGGATGGACAACATCACTCCTGAGATGGTATTCTACTTCGATACAGCGCCGGAGAAGGACGTGCGTCATGTTCCGTTTCGGAGGCACATGAGTCACAATCTCACGCCTTTGTAGCCACGAGTCTAAGTCTACAGGAGCCCTATGACGCGAGAAGATTGAGGCTCTTCCAGCCCCATGAGCTCTGACCCGACATGCCGTGAGATCTCTTGGATTTCACTTGAAGTTTCAGGCGTAGAATCGTCGCGAGAACAAGCGCATAAAGCCTCATAAATACTGCATCTGTGACTAAAACCATCTGCAGGCGGTCTGTAAGACCAAGGTCCTTATAGTAGCTTAGTTACTAGGCGAGTGTGCGTTCGCACTTTTGGTTCATCACGGTCGACACTCCAAAACTCAACGACACATCTGATTCCATGATCAATAGAATCTGATGCGAATAACTTTGGTTTTCACCGGTACTTGGCCTGATCCTGCTCATGCGCCATGGTTTTATTGTTGATCGGCTCGAACAGCCAGGCTTTTTCAATCTTGCGGTTGACATGCAAGATTTCCATGGGATCCATATTCCTCGTATTAACGCCGAAGTCTGCTGCACTACCGTCTGGGTTCTTTTCTTCAAATGGCCAATGATAGCATCTAAATTCAGGCAAAGGATTTCAGCCAACCCATTGAGATCCACAAACGATGAGCCGATCGAGACTTACACGCATCCGCAATTCTCACAGAAATTGAATGATTTCTCTTTATCTCCCCAAACGTACTGAGAGAGTTTGGCGCCTTCTTTTATGTCAAATTTGATTTCATTCACTTTGTAGTACGCCCAAGCGGCTGCATAGCGCCGACAAATTGTACATTGACATTCGTTGATTTCCTCTGGTTGATGAGGCACGATCACGGTGATGGCGCCACAATGGCAGGTGGACTTGAGGGATTTGCCCACCATCCTAATCGAAAGGTCAAAGGTTTGAGTTGGGCACAGGGACTGGGGTTCTAGTGATTCTTTCAAGAGAAGGACATTTTATTGTTGAGGAAGGCGTGACAGCTTCTCCGAAGCGTACCATTCCGGTCTAGCGTGCTTGGCTCACTGCCAGCCAACAACCTGTTGGCGACAACCCTTCAAGCACCTCCAAAACCCTTCGACCAGCTCTCCCGGCGCGTACTAAAGTCCACCATCTTCTGGTATATAAGATCATGTATGATGCGACAGCTTCGTACATCAGTCTAGCATCGGTTGAACCAATTGCAGTGCCTGGGTATCTGAAATTTTCTGAAACCGACTCTGAACACCAGGTTCCCAAGTAGGCAGATCCGCCAGCTTCTCGGCCCACCTTCACCAACATTCAACCAACGCTGCGGACTTCATCCTCAAACAATCAATGTGATGGTACTTCTCTTCTCTCGCAATGCCATCCATCAATCCACTCCCCTACAGTTGTCAAATAGTGGAACATCTCCGTCCACAGACCATTTTCGTCGTAACCCAAATCATTCGGCTTCCCCTAACTTATCCCAGCCGTGAGTCGCCAACGCCTGAAATGGCACCCTGTGAGTTGTCTAGGTTGCACATGTCTCGCTGAAAGGTCATTGTACATGGCTCGGCCGAGCCATTGCCTTCTCCTGGCTCCTATGTACTTCCCCATTCGTTTCCCCTTTCGTAACCCGACTCTTCATTAGTGCAACAGCGCCTTTCGATCTCACCGAGGTTGCTAACAGTACAAGACATCGCTCGATCAGCGCGCAGAGGCCGTGACGCTCTAAATGTTGTACCCAGAATTGTCGCTGCCACGTTAACATTTTATAAGCAATCGAGTTTCTCGCTTGCCGGTCTCCTGATCTTTCTAACATCTTACTCCAACCTCGCAGTGTTTTCCGTAAAGGTCTCTGGTTTTCTATTTCGTAAATCTTTTACCTTAATTTGCTTTACTTTTCATCTTTCCGTATTATTCTCACCCAAGCCAAGTAACATGAAGACCATTACCTTGAGCATGCTGCTCTCAGCTATTGCCTTGACATCCTCTGTGTCTGGAAAACCGTGGAAAGACTCCCGCCATTTGGCTCGTCAGGAAAGTGCCCAACTTACTTGTCAGAACAACGGCATCCAATATGGCTGGGGGCCAGGCTCGCCGGGACAGGCCGCCGCCGGACAAATGTGCTCCGGTGGCTTGCTCATGACAGCAAACCTTCAAAGTCCTGTTTCTAGCATGATCTCGACAACGACATCAACCTGGGACCAGAGTGCCTCAAAGATGGTTCCTGTTCCTACTTCGACAACCACACAACTGAACCAGGTGTACATCTGCACGAGCTGTAACGTAAGTTGAGAAGTTTCTACATCAGTCGTATAATCTTGCAAGGCTAATAGTGATACCAGGCTGCGGCTTCGGCTACCGCTAATCCTGTGAATGTTCCCGTCAATCAAATGCCTGCACAAAGTAGTGGAGGATTTGATGACACTTTCACCGGTAGCCCGCCTGCGGCGTCGAACTCAGGTAGCACTGATTTCTCCAAGTTCAGACACAGGAGGAGGCACTACTAGGTACGCAAGACTTGGAGCAGTGAAGAGCTTCGTGGTGCCATGTCACAGGAAAGTAGCGTGGTTTTTTCAGTGGGAGTCTACATTCTGAGACCACTGTTAATACTCAGAACGACTCCGTCATCGTAATGCGATCCTTCGGCGAAGCGCAGTGCTTTTACGAATGTCGCTCAAGGATTTCTTGATAGATACATATTAAATAGACGCACCTTGGCGTAGTGCGTGGACACTATAGCCAATTTCGATCCTTGGAAGACCACAATTCAAATATGTGAAGACCTTAGAAGCTTAACAAATTTGAGTCATATGATTACTGTGATCTCAAATCGTAATTTTTTCCTTGACTCACGTATCTTAAGGGTGCATATTTCGAAGTGATCGGCTCTATCACGGACCAACCGAAGCTCGCGCAATTGGAAGCGTCCCTCCGCCTCGGTAAAGTTTAAGCAACTTCTACATCGACAGTCCACCGATCGCTCATCAGCAACGATGTTGACGCAGCGAGCTGTTCATTCGTCTATGAGGCGATGTATGTAAAGCCCTAGTCCCGATTCTAGCCAATCTCCCTCCGGCCTTGTGTGAGCTGCTCAAAGATAAACTAACCTGCCTATTCTTTCAGTAGCCTTGACAAACACCTCAGTCTTCCGCAAGACTACTCCTCTCCAAAGACTAGCAATTCCTGCTTTAATTGCAACCGGTAACTATGGACACTACCGGTGTGTTCTCCTCATCTTCTCCTTCACCCCAGCTCTTGCCAATTGTAGTTGCTTGTAGGTACTGACATCATCTCCAACTGCTCCAGGCTATCAACGACTGCAGCGAAACCCATCCCCCAAGACGAAGCATACTCCATCCTCGCCAAACAGCGCCTCAACCGTCCAATCTCCCCCCACCTCAGTATCTACCGACCGCAATTGACCTGGTACCTCTCAGGCCTGAACAGAATTACCGGCTCAGTCCTCTCTGGCGGCCTCTACACCTTCTCCTTTCTCTACCTTATCAGTCCCGTCTTCGGCTGGCATCTTGACTCCGGCTCCATTGCTGCGGCGTTCGGCGCGCTGCCGCTGCTGGTGCAATTTAGCCTGAAGAGCATGGTGGCGTTTCCATTCACATTTCATTGCTTCAACGGGTTGAGGCATCTAGTGTGGGACACAGGGATGGAGATGAAGAATCAGCAGGTTATCAATACTGGCTATGCGGTCTTAGGGGTGAGCACGTTGAGTGCGTTGGTCCTTGCGCTGCTGTGATCTGTTGCTAGGTTGAATGGGTTGCGGCATGGACGAGAAGGTTGCGTATGAACTGGAAAGGAACGACGGCAATACTTCCAACACTGAAATTACGTATGAGGTTGTCAAGAGCGTAGGCATTACGGATAGAAGAATGTCATGCCAGAAGAATTGTCTTGTATACATGACCTTCTGAGCCAGCCAATACAAATTGTTCAATTTGATGACCCGGCTGGGCAATAACCGAATATCCCTCGTACCCAGATCTAATATACCCCTTGAATTTCTGTCTCAATGGCGATGTAGACTAGATATAATACCTCGTTCCCATAGGCACTATTCAAACAACCAAGAGGTCACGTGACTGATAAGATAACCCTACCCGTGAATCTGAGGGAAACTTTGAGGACGAGCGCACCCTAAGGCAAGAAACACACTATTGTGAGAGTCGCTATTTATCGGATGATCTAAAAAATTGGTGAATGGCCCGCGACCAACATAATGACAGCTTAAGTGTTTGGCATAGAGTAAGCATTCCTTTAAGGTGAGACAACACAACACCTCCATTTCTCATGCCCACTATTTTTGTATGAGTGTACTGCCATGCGAGATTTCGGGTAGCTTTTGGGATCTATTGATTTCGTTCTAAGGGCTAGAGTATCGGCATGCTTTATAGTTGTCAATGAGAGAGTGAATTGCTCGCACAGCAATATTGATAAGTACAGCACAGCGTGGCCTAGTCGATACTGGGGCTTGGATGTCGTTACAACCATTGGATTAGGGCTGTGTTGCTCCTCGCCATCCACGTTGCAGCATGGAATCGAGCGAATATCTCAAAATTCGGGGACTATCCGCATATTCTTCGCATAGAAGAAGGAGACTGGCGGAACATATTCATGCCACAGACGTACAGGGCAATTGGATCTACTATGTCCATCTAAAGCTGTCAAATACACTTGATGAGGAAGAAAAGTTGATTTTGGAAAAGCTACTCAATCGCCTTCACAATGCACCCAATCCCTGCGATCAAGGTCGAGCTTCTCTGGAGAAAGAATTCTCGGCAGCTAGCCTGGAAGTGGACAGAAAAGACGACCAAGCTAGCGAGACCGTGTTCTATATTGTACCGCGTGAAGGCACAATATCACCATGGAGTTCTAATGCCACTCAGATAGCGAAAGTTTGTGGAATGGGGAAAAAGATACGACGGATAGAGCGCGGCACTGAGCTGAGATGCGCCTTCGGAAATAGTCAACCCGACCTCTTAAATCCTACCCTGCTCGATAAGCTGCACGACCGAATGACACAGACCATCACTACCACTCAGCCTGACATGAGAGAGATGTTCGTGACAAGACCGTCACAGCCATTAACCATGATACCGAGAGGTCAGCTTGAGGAGGCGAACACCACGCTTGGCCTCGCACTTGATGGACCAGAGATAGAGTATCTCGAGAAGGCCTACTCGGATATCCTGCAGCGCAATATCCGTGATATCGAAGCCTTCATGTTTGCGCAAGTCAATTCCGAGCACTGTCGGCACAAGAAATTCAATGCCAGCTGGACCGTTAATGGGATTCGAAAAGTTAAAAGCCTCTTTGAAATGATTCGAAACACGCACACATTGCATCCAGAAGGGACCATCAGCGCATATAGCGACAACGCAGCGGTGATGCAAGGCCCTCAAGGCAGTCACTGGGCTCCAACGGGACCAAACTGCTTGTGGACTCAGCAAAAAGAAACCGTTCATTACTTGGCGAAGGTGGAGACACACAACCATCCAACAGCCGTATCACCATATCCCGGCGCCGCAACTGGATCAGGAGGTGAAATCCGAGATGAAGGGTCCGTTGGGACTGGCTCGAAACCAAAAGCCGGATTGACTGGATTCTCGGTTTCTGATCTTCATATTCCAGGTCATGAAGAGCCGTGGGAGCTGGACATGGGAAAGCCAGAGCATATTGCGAGCAGTCTGGAAATCATGCTTGAAGCTCCGATTGGGAGCGCCAACTTCAACAACGAATTTGGACGACCAGCCATTACGGGATACTTCGAGACACTTAGCGCTGTCACAGAAACAGAAGAGCACATGGAGGAAATTCGAGGGTACCACAAGCCAATTATGATTGCTGGCGGGGTTGGGACTGTTCGGCCACAGCATGCCCTCAAAAGCACCGAACTTGTACAGCCCGGCGCGTTCCTCATCGTTCTCGGTGGCCCAGCCATGCTTATTGGGTTAGGTGGCGGAGCAGCTTCTAGCGTGAGCTCTGGAGAGGGATCTGCTAAATTGGATTTTGCCAGTGTCCAGAGAGGAAACGCAGAAGTGCAAAGAAGAGCGCAAGAGGTCATCAATGCTTGCGTTGCTCTGGGCTCGGAGAACCCTATAAATTTTATCCACGACGTAAGCATCGACTTTTTATCATATGTTGGTTGGGGCAACAAGTACTAACCTAAATGCAGGTTGGGGCAGGTGGTTTATCGAACGCTCTCCCCGAGCTCGTACATGATGCCGGCTTGGGTGCCATGCTTGAGCTTAGAGAGATCGCTAACGACGACAAGAGCATGAGCCCGCTTCAGATTTGGTGTTGCGAGGCACAAGAGCGCTATGTACTCGCTATAGCAGAGGATGGCCTAAACAAGTTCCGCGCTATCGCTCAACGAGAGCGATGTGGCTACTCCGTCGTTGGGCGAACTACTGGCACACAAGGTATTGACAATCAGTTGATCCTGACAGACAGAGAAAGCACTGCAACCGAGTTTCCAAGGCCGATTGACCTGCCAATGTCTGTTTTATTTGGTAACCCGCCAAAGATGGAGATCTCTGCTTCTACACGACGACTCCGACTACCTTCATTTGATGCAAGCTTATCGTCCTTTCTACCACAAATGCGAATAGGTGAGATTATCGATGAAGCTGCCACACGCGTGCTTCGATTGCCAGCTGTTGGATCTAAGTCCTTCCTGATCACCATCGGTGACAGAGCCGTCACAGGGCTGGTGGCAAGAGATCAGATGGTCGGACCGTGGCAGGTTCCTGTGTCGAATGTGTCGGTGACAGCTACGTCTTTAACCTCGGGAATGAGAACAGGGGAGGCAATGGCCATGGGGTCAAAATCAAAGCTTGCACTGATCTCGCCTGCAGCATCTGCCAGGATGGCTGTCGCAGAGTCGCTCATGAACTTGACGGCAGCGGATCTTTCAGACCGTCTCAATGGTGTGAAGCTTTCGGCGAATTGGATGTCTGCCAGTAACCACCCTGGAGAGGGTGCTGCACTTTACGAGGCCGTCGAGGCCGTTGGTATGGATCTCTGTCCCAAATTGGGTATCAGCATACCTGTTGGCAAGGATTCTATGTCTATGAAGATGAAGTGGCAGGATCAGAATAACAAAGAAGCGAAAGAAGTCACCGCTCCTCTATCTGTTATCATTTCAGCCTTCGGCACCGTCTCCGATATCAAGAAAACTTGGACACCAGCCCTTCGCCGTTATGAAGATGTCGGCGAAACAACTCTCTTCTTCGTCGACCTAGCTGGCGGCCGCAAAACCCTTGGCGGCTCCGCACTCGCTCAAGTCTTCAAGCAGACAGGTGATACCTGCCCTGACGTCCATGACATCCAGCTCTTCAAAGACTTCTTCGACGCAACCCAACAACTCCAAGAGGCCGGCATCGTCCTTGCCTACCATGACCGCTCCGACGGCGGCCTCTTTACCGTCCTCACCGAAATGATGTTCGCCGGCCGCTGCGGCATCGAGATCATGCTCGACTCTTCCACCTGCCCCTCCACCGACCCCGCCTCCCTAATATCCACCCTCTTTACCGAAGAGCTCGGCGCCGTCTTCCAAGTCCGCAAACGCGACGAAACCGCCTTCCGCTCCTGCTTCGCCACCTGCGGCCCGCCACCGAACCTCCTCCACAAAGTCGGGCGAGTCGCTCAAGCCCCAAAACAAGACCTTGTCATTTACCATGGCGCCTCGCTCATCTACCGCGCCCCGCGCGCTCTCCTCCAACAAACCTGGTCCCACACTTCCCACCTCATGCAACGCCTCCGCGACAACCCCGCTTGCGCCGATACCGAAAACGCCAACATCCTTGACGACGCAGATCCAGGCCTATCCTACAACCTGACCTTCAACCCAGCCGACCGCTCGCTCCTCCCCTGGAAAGCCCGCGCCACATCATCCCTGTCGACCATCCTCCCGACCTCCCGCCCCCACGTCGCCATCCTCCGCGAGGAAGGTTGCAACGGCCACCCGGAGATGGCCTACGCCTTCCACACCGCCGGCTTCACCGCCGTCGACGTGCACATGACGGACCTCCACTCCTCCCGCGTCTCACTCTCGTCCTTCGTCGGCCTCGCTGCCGTCGGCGGCTTCTCTTTCGGCGACGTGCTCGGCGCGGGTAAAGGTTGGGCGTGCTCCGCCTTATTCAATCCATCGACTCGGGCTGAGTTTGAGAGCTTTTTCAAGAGGCCAGATACGTTTACGTTGGGGGTGTGCAATGGGTGTCAATTTCTGAGCCTGCTGAGGGAGGTGATTCCCGGGTGTGCCGGTTGGCCAGAGTTCGCGGGAAATGTGAGTGAGCAGTATGAGGCGAGGGTGTGTATGGTGCGGATTGAAGATCCTCCGGAGTCGGGAAAGAGGTGTGTGTTCCTTGACGGGATGCACGGGTCGAGCTTGCCGACCGCGGTGGCGCATGGAGAGGGGAGAGTGGATTTTTCGACAAGCCCGTTGGCAGCGGCGGCGGCGGGGCCGGAAGGGGAGAGGGAAGCGGCGAGGGAGCTGGTGAGAATGAACGGAGTGCCGGTGCGGTACGTGGATAACCGGCTCGCGGTGACGGAGCGGTATCCGTTCAATCCGAATGGGAGTCCCGAGGGGATTGCGGGGGTGCGGAGCGAGGACGGGAGGGTGTTGGCAATGATGCCGCATCCGGAGAGGACGGTGATGGGGGGCATTGGGAGTTGGATTCCGGAGGGGAAGGCGGAGGAGTGGGGAGAGGTTGGGCCTTGGGGGAGGATGTTTTTCAGTGCGAGGAGGTGGGTGGGTTGAGGGAGGGGTGGGGAGTAGGACAGATAGAGAAGGGGGGAGGAGGTAGGGGAGGGAGTGGGAGGGTTGTGCAGAGATGGATAGGGGAACTTGGTAGCAATGAGGGGTCTGCGGATGATACAGAGTGGAATTTGACCTTTGTTTGGTTTTTGATCCTTTGATAGACTAGTTTTGGCTTCATTTGCCCTGCTGAAGGTTCATTTGTCATGGTGTCTAGCTACTTTCCAAATTCACAACTTCAAAATTACATGAGTAGGGCCCCAAAATAAGCGTTTTGAACGAGCTCGTACAATCTCAGGTCCTCGGAATCTTCAGCGAGTTCAGCATCTCTGGGCGTGATAAGACTGTGCAAGGGTGCGGACGTAAGAGTGAGCTATCAGGAGTCTAGTGACAGAATTGCCTTTTGGTTCGTGTTTGTGTTCTGGATCGTCGAATTAGTGTTATCACCGGTCGAAGATTGATGTGCGTCCCGGTAGGTATTGCTCACTTGTCTGACACTTGGATCGCATATTTAGGCTGTCCGTGCGTGGTAGGAACGGGCGGGTAAGAAGTTCCTGTCCAGGAGTTCGAATGAAGGTCTCGGAGAAATAGCTGGAGAGACGCGATTGGAGTTAGGTATTACACCTGTTGAAGCCTCCGGCTCTTGGTTAGGAGGGTGGGTTCAGAGGCTGCTTGGGACGAGGATGATTTCTTCTTCTGTGCGGCGATATACGTCGAAGAAGGATTTGTTCCGGGACATTTTTGAGAGGGGTGAGCGTGTATGATGGCTATGGCTGTTCTTATATACCTACTAGTCGTAGAAGATAAAGATATTAGATTAGTGCATGCCTTAGGAGTTAGGTACCTTCTTGTAATTGCAAGTATCTTCTCAGGAACTTGAATATCTCCATCCTTTCTGAATTTTCCTGATATCAACTGCTAGATATGTTCTTCGGCAGTCAGCCCTTTCATTCGGAGGTAAGGTCTCCGTTAGGTGGCCGACGTTGTTGTCGGCGCCGCAGCAGGACCTATAATCACGTGCTGGAGTTGATTCTTAATCATGAAGGTCATCTCGCAAATTATGTGTTGTACAAAGCTAGAGCCCTCTTCGGCAAGGTAGCTTAATCAAGGAAAAGAGACGCGCCTCGGGGCGACGGTCACATTTCAGGCCGGCAGACGGTTTCCTGCTCGTGTCTGCCGTGCACCAGCCCGTGGAAGCATATCTTGCAGAGCGCAGCGTACCCAAGATCAGCATGTAGATTGGGTCGATCCCGTAGGACTTCTGTGGCACGGTGGGAAACGGCACAGAATTTAAAACCCGTCAGGACGAGTCTGCTCGAAGGGGAGCTGCAGCCCAGGATATTCGGTCATGGGGATTGTTCCCGGCAGCACCTGCCTTGGTAAATGCTCCATAAATAGAGACATACCTCAAAGGTGAACAGCGTTGAGTAAATTTTGTAGAACAAGGAGCACGCAAGCAAGCAAGGAGGCAGTGGCAATGTACATGTTCTTGCAGAGTAACGCTAACACGGGAAAAACCGCCCAGCAAGACTTACCAGCAGCGAATATCCGGAACATGCAAAGGCAACCTACTTGACAATGCCACGTCGTCGTACGGCAGCTCAGCCAGAACCAAAATCCCTGATGTGGTAAATTTTCATTGAGATAAGTTGACAAGGCGCAGTTGGGTTGGTGTGCGTGGCAATTTCGATGTCACCTGGCTCTATGCACGCACCTGTTTTCAGTTTTTGGTTGGACTTTTCTCCCGTCAGGATCCTGTTTCTTGAAACAACATCATTTCTTCTTGTTCTACGCCTCAGCTCGGATGGCAACTCTTACGGATAGGCGGCTCGGACAGGTGATACCCGGACGGATGAATGACCCTGGTTTCGCTCTCCAAGGCTTCACTAACTAGACCTCAAGGCATCGACCCTGTCACGCCTGTATACCTCTTGCAGCTGTCAGGGAGCCTCAAAGCAAGGTTCATTGCGGCTACATCCGCCACCATCATTTTGTGGGTTAGCGTCTCTGCCTGTGGCTTACCATCCGGTGGCTGCGGATCTGTGACCGGTTTGCTTCGTTGTTTGAAATTTTTCAATCGTTTCAGGTTATTCGGTCATAATCACACGCTCAAGCTGGTAGCGGTTCCTCCGTCTTTCCCGTTACCTTCCATTTCTTGGTTGAGAGTGCTGTTGCAGACTTCCTAGTGTGGCGCTTTCATTCTGTTGCACCTCTCCAGCTATTGGATTGTATTGGACCTTCCCCCCAACAGCAAGCCAATCCGATACTGTCCCCTCTTTGGGCGGGGTATGCATCGCCAAGTCGAGGCTCCAAAGGCTCTCGACTTGCACAGCCGGTTGTTCCATCCTTGTGGATCCATCCCGCGTTGAAAGTCTTCGTCTCGGTCCTTCAATTGGCCCAACCTTCATTATCTACGGATGCACTGGCCACAAGTACCACAATCCCCGGGCTCAAAGCCACTGCAGTTTCCCATGACGAATGAACATTGCCATCGGCAAACTTTACGGCTATGGACCTTGTAGGCACTTTGTGGGAAGCCTGACGTGTCTTGTCGTTACACACCGCTTTGTTCAGGTCGGGGAAACGTTGATGCTGTGCCGGCGGTCCTATTTCGGCTCGGGCCCTTGCATGTTTCGGAAGCTACTAAACACTTCCCCAAGAACGAGCTCAAGATGGCGTGTGTAAAGTCGTCCGCGAAGCTGCAGCGGATTTCCGTGGCCGCTCATGGCACGCGAAATGCGATGAATCCAGATTCAGCTTGGGAATGGCGGTGTCCAGAGCTTGGAGCATAAGAAAGGAGCGGTGTTCGCGAGGAGGAAGGAGTCTCATGCAGTTCCGTTCCCCACAATTAGTTTGCATTGAGCTTGAACCTTACATCGTTCTTCATTGTCTTAAGCTTAACGCTCTTGCTGCACGCGGTCAACTACTGCTCTCTATCGCCCTCATATCAGCAAAGAAACTGCGAAACTATGTCTACCCCGCGACCGCTTCCGCAGGACTACCTGAGCGACGCTGCCTCAATTGAATTAGTGAACGAAAAATTGTCATTGAATCCAGGCGCAAAGAGGAAGGATCCGAAATCAATCAGAGAACCACCTTCTCCCCCTCCAGTGCCTCCACCGAGCCCTGTCAACAAACGAATGTCGCACAGTCCTTCTTAAAGGTTAAAGAGCACCTTGTGCGCCGGGCTCTTCCTACTCTGCTCTATGCAAGATGACTTCGAACCAGCTTTCCGAGGACCGAGTCTCTCAACGATGGCTTGCCGTCAACCGACAATGCTTTGGAGCTAAAAATTGCTACGACAGAGATCTCGACGCAACAAGGTTTCATTCGGAACGCATTTCACATTTTCGGGCGTTTAAAACATCTAGCGTTAGTTTGGTATCTGGACAAGCCGGTGGAGCTGGCATCCTCGGGCTCTAGTGGGCAAAAGTATCTTTGAAATGTATGATATGCGTGGTTAGACCTTCTCGGCGGCTTCTTCTCGGTTCAACAGATGAATCATCATGCGGGACATGAATAGGAATTTAGGGTAGTACATATACTTCATTCCATACAGAGTCTGGCTACTGGAGCCTGGGTAGAAAACAACGATGAGATTGACTTTCAGATCGCTTTGGTGACACAACATTGCTTCTACGGCAAACAAAAAGAGTGGGAGCTCAATACCGTCAAGCATGATGTAAAAGTGGATGATATTTTGTATTAGGTCAGCCTATCGTAGAATTGTTCAGCTCTCCTAGGAGTGGCTCTTTCTCCCGGATCTTTCCTAATGTAGTCTCGCACCCTCCCCACCAGCCTCTCAAGCTGTTCCCGCCTATTTCGTAATTTCTCCTTCAAATCGTTGTCCATTTCCACGCGGTCTGCTAGCCTCAGCCCATGAAACAGTGGCACCCAATTTTCCAGACTCTGTCCCATAGCTGAAAAGTCCTGTTGGGGAACCTTCCAATCACTATTTGACCATAGAGCCAACACCCTCACAGCATAAGTCTTGACCTTGCCGTCCTCATCCTTTCCTCCCTGGTCATTTACTGCTCTTGCAGCTACTAGCTCCAGTAGCAAACCAACAAACTCCGGAGTCTCTTGCAACGGAACGATATTTTTAGGCACTTGCGTTGTTTGCCCATTTCCTTCCATAGAAATCTGCGGGTCTCGAGGCGGCAACTTCTTGTGCTCCTCATGCTCCAACATCCTTGCAACGCTTTCCGCCCGCATCAACGTGTCTGCCAGCGCTTCTCCTTTCCACCCACTCCTCTCCCCCAACATGTGCAGACCCAAGAACAACTCTCTCGCAGGCCCCCTCTTCAAATTCAGGCCGAATCTCGTTTTCTTGACCATTTCCGCGCACCTAAGCACCATTAACGTTTGCTCCGCCTCGTTTGCCTTACGAAACGCCTTCTCAGCCTCCCAGTTTTCCAACGGGCTTTTCGCGATCTCGAATCCCTCAAAGATAACCGGGAGATTAGAGAAGTCCCGCGCTTCGAACATTTTGTCAATGAGATCCCTTGACAAATCTCGGTGGCTTGCATGCCTTTTTTCGGGAAGAGGTTGGAGTTTGAATTCTTCGCCTGAGCGGGAATTCACGATGATGCCGGGCTCTTGGGTGAGCGTTGCATGGCCGCCTTTGCGGTTGAAGAGGAGGCGGCGATGGACTTTGCTGACGGCCCAGGGCAGTACGAATTCGTTCCGCCAGGTTTGGAGGAGGGCGTCGAGTTCGGGGGATTTGGTGGGCTTGAGAGCTGGGATATCTGTTAAGGGCTTTAGTACATAGTTCGAATAGTGAGCCTTATCAAATCTCACTATAGTCTGAGAGCCGTGAACTGCTTGAGAAAGGCCGTCCTTCCCGCCGTTTGGGCGCTGAAATTTCCTTGAAGCATTCCCGGCAAAGCGAAGAGGGTCCCAGGAGCGTCCTTCTCGCCATGGCCTCAAACTGGGGAAGAATGAGCTGTTTGATCGGATGAGACTAAGATTATTGCAGCATCATTTGTTGAGACTTAAAACAGGCGCTGTCCTTCCTTCTCAGACTCTGTATCCTGCAGGAGCTGTGGCTTCCAGTTACCTAAGTTTTTCTGCGAATTGGATCCCTGTCTAAGAAATCCAAAGCTCGGACCATCTTACCATGTCAACGGCCCACTTCTACGCTTCCAGAATCTCTTCACTAAACATTAACAAATAATGAGAAGCAGAGTAGAAGGTCTACAAAATGATTATAAACTTCGTTATTGCTGGAATCTTCCTTCAGCGGATTTCTTTTGGCGGAAAATGACCAATGATTTAGAATGGTCTCAGCCATCAACTACAATTGGACCTTGGATGTCACCTGTCGCAAGGCTGGCGCATAGCTAAAGATTTGGAAGCGGTACATTCTTTCTTCCTTGAGAGATGCGTACTGTCATCCTTTTGGTAAGCGCTGCACTCCAACATGACGACGGCTCAAAATCTGCACCCGCTGAAGTATGATGCCCTACAACAAGATCCCGCAGAATTTCGCTTGATCGAGCTTCTTCCCGACTCAGGCGATGGGTATATACATTGCAGCCTATAGACACACCGACTTCGGTCTCCTCGCTCAATTAGGCGCTGCTCTGATTGTAGATGCAAGAAGCGTTACCAGTACCGACTTAGCAAAAGTGATTGCAGCCTTTTAGCCCAAGCCGAAAGTTTCCAGCGTCGCGTTACTCTCTCCATGTTTTTCTACCTTTGAGTAAGTTCTAGATTCTCACTTACATCTATGATTGTAGTTCTATTATGGGATAAAGTCTCGAAGAGCATATGGGTAAGAGGAGCGAGGCTTTGAAAGGGCTTGGAAGGTTAGCTGGCTAAATTAAGGGAGGCGGTGAGAAGATGCTCGTCATCAGCAAATTCGATGGACGACTTATTATACTGCAATAGGCCTCAATCCGCATTCTGTCCCCTTCTTCGTCCGGTCTAGTCTTTCTCTGCTACCTTTCGGCGCTGTTAAAATATCATGTCTACTACGCTTTGCCTGCACTGGCCTTGCCATTTTGCCTCAATTGTCTTAACCGGCGCAACTCTGACAGAGGCGGCTCAACTTTTGACTATCCATCACCCTCTTAATGTCGGACGCCACATCTTCCGAAAATGCACGGTCCTGTTTCGGTACGAGCATGTTTTGCGCAACAATGGTCAGCAGAGCCTTGGACAACCCGGCATATGCTGTATGCTCTGTACCTAAAGAGGCATCCAGAAGTTGTGTGTTCTCCTCAACTGCTTCCACCTGGTCGGCAAGTCCACCTTCATTTACCGTGATATGATACGCTAGAATGGTCTCTTCCCACCTGCTCGGGAGAATCGTGCTTAGAAGCGGATACGGTGTTGCCACTAAGATCATCTCATAGATGACGCACCCAAGTGAGAAGACGTCACCTTTAGGTCCAGTCCTTACCCAGATCTCCTTTTTGTCTTTCCCGATCTCAGTAGCCTCGGGTGGCATCCACTCCCACGTGCCCTCGGTAGTCGTATGACCGAATTCTGTTGAGTCCTGTCGTGCGTACGCGATGCCGAAATCTGTGTAGAGGACATTGTCTCCATGGACGAGAATGTTCCGAGGGTTGATGTCGCGGTGCACAACATCCCTTTTGTGGAGTTCTGCCAATGTCACTGCCAGGCAGTTGATCCATCGAAAAATTTGTAGCCGATAGGCCCCGAAGGCGGCATCGATCGCCCGATTCCGAGTCACACGCTGTAAGTGTTGTAAGTGTTGTTCTAGGTTGCAGTCTGCCAACGGCAGCATCATTATACTAGAGAAGGCGCCATCATC
Organism: Pyrenula aspistea; assembly: GCA_021030945.1. Taxonomy (NCBI): domain Eukaryota; kingdom Fungi; phylum Ascomycota; class Eurotiomycetes; order Pyrenulales; family Pyrenulaceae; genus Pyrenula; species Pyrenula aspistea. The sequence continues at coordinate 153,692 of JAGFML010000048.1, read as the reverse complement.
GAATACCCTGACGAAGTCGACGGTGTGTGGGTGACGGACCGAAAGTAGACGTATAACTTCATCGCTAAGCCTGTCGGGAGGAGTTCTATCTTTTGAAACCTTTTTCTTGACAAAGACTTTTCCTGGTATCGAGGGATGTGCCACGCTCATCACATGCCCATAAGCACCTCTCCCGATTTCGCTAATTTCCTGAAAGGAAGTTCCATCCAAATCTGCTACGCGACGGATATGTTCCGAAGGAATCAACCCTTGTTGCTCATTGTGTAAAATGTAAGCATGACCATGGCGACCATCGACTTCTAGAAATACATCCCCAACGCGAACAGAGATGTCACCGCTGACGTCTTGGGTTACAAACGAATATGACATTTCTGTGAGCCGGGCTGGGAGCCTTTCTACCGTCGTTCCAGTAGTAATAATAGTGCCACCTAGTAGGCCGGGTGTGAATATCAACTTCGCGGCGGTTGATATCGGCCTGGCTGCTCTTTGATCTGATTTTCTGAAAATAGAATCTTGCGGCTCTTGATAATTGACCCGAAGATCTCAAAATCCAAAAAAACATAATTGAAGCAGACAGATCCTGTTGGATTGCGCTGAAATACCTCAGAGGAGGATAGGAGTCTATGGTCTTCTCAGGCAGCTTGATGCCCGACGAGCTACTGGTAGCCGACTACCGTAAGCATGTACCACACAGCCAAGCAATAGAGCAATAGCCTAGGGGCCAGAGCCTCTTGTCACAAATGTAATGATTTGTGGCCCGTCCGTGCGCAAGTCAGGTAGGCAACCTAGCCTATCAGGCAAGTTTGTGGCTGGGAGACAACCGGCGTGTAGGTGTAAGAAGCAATCAATCAATCAATCAACGCTTCGAGCAGCGATGATCGGGGCGGCTGGGAGCGATCCTTTTCCATCGCGAGCATGAGCGAAAGCTCAGCAGAAAATGTGGTCGAGATCCCGAAAGCAAGGCTCTCCCTGGCAGCCTTGCACAGGTCCTCGTACCCTCGCCGCCTGTTTTGCGCATAGTAAGCTCTGCGATCCAGTAAAAGTAGTGTGTAACCCAGTATGAGATATTCTCTGATGTTTTTACACAGACCGTCACCGCTTTCTGCACGGTTTCCCACCTGAATTGTTGATGAACTATTGCAGAATTCTCTTTGGGCACTCCTCTATGCACTATGGACGTTTTATGCCCCCTCTGCGAATTGATTTTCGCCACTGCGTGGGATATTTTTTGTGATCATGCACCTGAGACTCTTGTCGGACCATTCATATCTCGCGAGGAGTGGGAGTCTCACGCGTTGTCGTCTTCTTGTCATCTTTGTACCATCTTGTTTCACAGCGATGTTGACATAGACAACAGGGGAAAGCTCCGATTGCCACAATGCGGTCATGTTAGGCCAGGAGAAATAACTTTCGAGCTCCATAAAGAGTCCTGTCACAAGGTCACTTTATTGTTGAGTGTACCAGATCCTGAGTCACCGCTTCGAGAATTGCGCAGAGTCTGCGTTGACATTGATATCTTGCCAGTGTCTGGAGGTACGTCCTTGTCATTCTTTACATTGAGGCTCATACCCTAACACTGCTTGGAGCCAACATTCTCGGAAGCGCATAGCTACAATCGATGACAAGCGCTTCCACCTGGTCATCTGAAGGTTGCAGAGGATAAGGGACTGGATGCATATTTGCTCCAGCCGCCACAACCACTGCAATCAGCCATCATTGAGGACACGTCTTCACTTACGACTATTAGACCTGGATCCTGAAGGCGTCCTTCAAGCATTTCCAAAAGATATTACTGACCTCAATCGCTACTCTATTGACGAGTTCCCTGACGTTCAGATCCGCCTGACCAATTCACTACCACAAGACATAGAATATTTGGCTCTCAGTCATCGGTGGGACCCTGCGCCAGCAATCGTGCTGACTAGCGACACAGCTCAATCACTGTCAACAAGGATTCCTCTAAATTTATTACGGAGACCTGGCGCAAAAACATTCAGAGAAGCCATACAAGTCACAAGGACTCTGGGATACCGGTACTTCTGGGTTGATGCTCTTTGTATTAAACAAGATGACACAACAGAAAAAATGGGGGAAATAGCATTGATGGACCAATTCTATGCCGGTGCAGTCGCGAACATCTCCGCAACGGGGCCTTCTCGAGCTGCAGATCGATTATTTTTTCCGCGAAGTCCACTGATCACAGAACCGTGTACTAAAACGGTTTGGTCGAGTACTGATAGTCCCGTACCTTTAGCGAGGATTGTTGCCGCATGTACCAATTTTCGAAAGATAATCCAACGATGTGTTTCCTGGAAGTTGATCACGGACCATTAAATAAGCGCGCATGGGTTTTCCAAGAACGCATGCTTGCCCGGCGACTCATTCATTTTACGGAACATCAAATTGCCTGGCAATGTTTCGAGATGGAATCACTTGAAGCTTCTCCCTCAACGAGGCACGGGTTAGGCAAGATTCCCGGGAAGACGGAGAAGTCGGATATGATAGTCAATCCGGACCTGCCTGAGCATGAGATAGACCAACACAAAGAATTTGCAATATGGAATGGGGTTGTCGGCGACTATTCTTCAAGCTCTTTGACAATGCCTGAAGACAGATTGCCGGCTATTTCGGCCGTTGTGAGGGTTATGTGCGCTCGAAGGAAGCTCACGCCTCAGGATAACTTTGCAGGTCACTGGCGTGTTGATCTTCCGAATAGTCTCCTGTGGTGTTCAGCTGAATCATTATTAGCCCAACCGGAATCGGAGTCCGGCGGAATGGAACGACAACTTCGATGGGGCCACTTGCTGACATTACCAGCCTAATCGAAATCGGAGTCCGGCGGAGTAGAACAAAAACATCGATAGTGCCACTTGCTGACTACTTACACGGCACCTTCTTGGTCTTGGGCATCTGCTTCATCTGATGGCTCGAGGGTTTTCACACTGGTCGCGAAGGAGGTCATCACCCAACTCGTGGATGTAGTTGACGTTTCAATTGTAACGAAACACGGAGATTTGTTTGGAGAGATCGTATCAGGCCACATCTTGATGCGTTGCACATTAAGACGGGTAATCTGGGATAACCTCTCCAAACGGCTGGAGACCGCATCAGCCGAAGGCGAAAGGCAGTACGTCCAGGCTGTCCAGGGAACCCCTGCTGTCGGTGAGATCGCGTTGAACTGGGACTCTAATGTTCTGGACGATGATCCAGCCTCAGGTGAATATTCTATTCCGCTCTCTGAAGTAAGAATCCATATCAGAGACCGAACTTTCTGCTCAATGCCGTTCTATCTAGACCAAATGTCGCATGATCTAGGTACTATGAGAATTGATGGCCTAATATTACACCGTACTTTACGAATGGGACAATACGTCAGAGTTGGGAGCTATCTTCAACCCTGTGCTCCCGACTCTATTGCCGGTTCTAATATCGATCTGGACGGGAAATACGATGCAGATCATATTCTGGAGGTGGTGGATGCCTGGAAATCGATTAATGACGACAACTTCGTTGAAGATGAATCTTCCAAGGCAAACGACGACTGGGATGAAGACAGCAGTCTTGAGCAGGATGATGATGTTGGAACAGAGGTCTTCTGGCGTAATGTGCATACGTTGTTCTATCTAGGTCTATATGAGTGAGCATTGCAAATAAATGCAAAAGTTTCTAAGCTATTCCTAATCGGGTTAAATATAAACAACACGTGACTGGTATCAGTCTTGGCATCCCATTTCTCCGACAGATGAGCTAGGGACAGAAGGCACTGCGAGGGTAGGGGGCAAGCCACAGCAATTAGACGTCGATGATTATCTCGAAAAGCTCGAAGACAATTGCTACATTGTGGAAATTGTTTAGACTTGAGATATGAGGATAGTAGAAGCTCTTTCACGCATCGTCTGGTTAGATTTGAGGTGATCCCTTTGTAACAGGGGTCAAGAGTAGAATTTATGTCGTTTACTGCTTTCGCTGCTAGACACAATTTCCTTTGTAGGATCCGCCACCCCCAGAGACACGAATTCTGACATCGATTTATCGTCTACTTTTGACTGCGACTTATGACGAGTTCATGGTCATCGCGTTACTGATTCAAGCGGCTGATGTCCATTCAAAAAATGGCTAGGTTCTGGACGCTTCGCCTGGTCGCTTCTCTGCAACAATGCAACAAACGACCTCTGTAGAAGGCGAGGTGTATACGATTAAACGAAACCCCTGATGATAAGCAGTGGGAGAGTTGTTAAGCCTGCAGGCCTATTGGGTTATAGTCTTTAGTCTGACGAGCTAGCTACCATTGCTAAACTATGTTATTCTAATGCTTTCACCACATAGTCTGGAACGTGAACAGTTATCATAACGCGAAAAGGTCGGCTAATGTGGCTAAGCGAGCACAATTGCGAAGCCTGGCCAATGAGTTGGGTGACGTCCAGAGATCGAAGCTAAGATGAATCTTACCTAAGCTAGCCTTCATTATCGCCGCTATTCTCTCTACGCCTTTCAAAGTTGGTGAGGATAAGAGCTCGAACAGTGTCGCCCTCCTGCACTAAGCAGGCGCCAGCAAAGGAATTCAACAAGCCTGTTGGGTGGCGAAAGTCGTCGTTCTCGATGGCGGCCCCAAACCACATGAAGAGATGACCGAGCTGACATAAATGGGATAGATACGCCACAATAGCTCTCATTCAATCTCAAAAAGTCTTGTTCACTGTATAGTACCGAAGCGAAGCGCATCTCATACAACTAGGAAACTGGAGGTGTTTCCTACGTCTTCTGAATCCCAAAAATGCAAGTTTATGAATTTCAAATCTTGTCGGTTGAGGATTCATAGGTCAGCTGAAGAAAAGAACAATAGACATCCGAAGCAGGAAGAAGCCGATAGTCATTTGAGGTTTGTATAAGGCAGCTTAATTGAGAAGACAAATGAGTACAATCATCCATGCATCCCCTCGACAAATCTGTTCAGCAGCTCCATATCAATTCGTAAATGGTTTCCGTATTGACCTACACCAGGCCAAGTTGCAAGTTGTATGGAGTAGTTCCCTTGTTTGTTGAAGTTTCTAAATAGACAGTGTTCTCGACGAGAAGGAGTACCCGACTTTGGATCCTATTACAGTAAACCCTGGATATAAGCAACCGAAAGCGGGTAAAGTCTAAAGTCTCAGGGTGCCCTAAAAAGATCGTTCTTAAATCTCATCGACTTTTTTCTTCTCTGAAATATCACCCTGGAGGTCGTCGGGTAATTTAAATTAAATTTTATATATATGTGAAAGCAGAATCTCGTCCAGAAGCTACTGCTTGTATCGAGTGTTTATTGTATAACAACGGGGGGTTAAAATCAAAATTTTGTGGGAAATGTGCGAATGTAGACTGGTAAGACCGATGCCTGCGTAGATATTCCCTCTCTTTTAGATGGTCAAGAACCAAACCACGGCTCTGAATAAGTCGAACATTCATTCTCACTGCTTTATGTCTCCCTGAGGGATCTCATCGTCTTCGCAAGTCGCCTAGGCCGGGCGTACCAGCGCCTACTGGCTTCTGCGCCGTCAACATCAGGTATCTTATGTCATCGCTGTGGCGATACAGCTCTACAGCGGCCATAGCGTTCGCAAAATGGCTCTGCAAGCCGAGGAAGCAGATAATGAGGTATGGAATATACGCCAGTATAAAGAAGAATCGCATGAGGGGGGCCACGTTTTGCGACATGTCCTGAACCTCGACAACCGTGAAGCCTGCCCGCTCTAGCTTCGCACGTATGGTGCCCAAGGGGAACTGCTCGAAGGCAGGCATGTGGGTGTAGCCGTTGATCTGGGTCAGGGCGAAGCGGCCGGAGGGGTTGGTTTCCATGTCGTGCTCGTACTCGGTATGTATGACCACGGCGCCGGGTTTCAGGACGCGGTAGAACTCGCGAATGGCCTTGTCTGGGTTATTGGCGTGTACTAACGACTCCATCGTGTACGCGCCATCAAAGGTGTTATCTGCAAACTTCAAGTCTTCGTAACTGCCTTGTGACACCTCAACCCGGTTTTCCAAATGTTTTCGCTTCACGTTGGATCGGGCAAACTCCACGTGCAGATCGACAAGGTCGATGGCTTTGACTCTGAGTCCTCTCTTAGCCATGTAGATCGCGACGTCCCCGTTGCCAGTCCCCGCGTCTAGCACTAGAGAATCGATTTTTAGGTTCAATGTCTTATACAGACGGTCCTCCATGCGTCGAAGCGCGCTCCCGATTGGGAAGGGTATCCATGTCCCCTTTTCATAATATCCAAAATGCCGTGTGCCACCCAGAACAAGCTTGTAGCCTAGACGAGATTCTAGTGTATGGTAGTAGTCTGACACGGTCTTCATAGGCATTTTGGAGGATAGTGACGGTAAGTGGGCGCCGCGCGGTACGAAATTCAAGGTCGAGGATTGCAGGCAAGCTGGTAAATATCGAAAGGTTTAAGCTTGGCTTGAGGTAGAACGTATGTCTAGGGAAACCGCTATTGAAGACAACTTCGTTGCAGATTGCGGTTCCCTCATGTACCTTAGGTATGAGGTTTGGCATTGAGAAGCAGATTTATCATACAAGGCTGAAGTCGAAAGTTGGGAGTCCGGGAGATCCGTTACCTGGACAGGTGAGGCAGGTTTGCCGGAGACCGTGTGGATCGTTGGGGCGGCACGGGCGGCAAGCGGACGCTATAAACCTCTGGCCAATTGCCAAATTACACTTCTGACATTTCCTTAGTTTTCCTGATCTCATTACCTATTTTCTTAATGTTAAATTAGCAGCACTATCTGTATAGGTCTGTCTGACATTCACGTACCAGATTTATCACATATAGTTGGTTTAATGGCTAGCAAAATATTAAGGGCTATCAGGCTCGAGTCGGGTGTAAGGCTTAAGCAACTAAACAATCATTTTCAAACAATGGACAATCATCTTTACGCCACATGATCTGAGTGTCTTCATCGCAGCCTTGCAGGAAAGAATCAACGTAGGAAGGATAGAAAAAACATGTCCGCAGTCCTACGAAACGCCTCCATTCCCTAACGCCACGATAACTGTAAAGCATGTTAGACAACACCATCTCTTCTTAATATCTCTATCCATTCGTACTCCAATCTTGGCCATAACCGGCGGTATGCACCTAAAGTCCGGTTCTATAAATCATCAAAGACCATACTCGAAGATAAACCCACATTGACCGTTCATATACCGACGCCCATTCCTGCTGTGCAGCCTGCGAGACGCTAATTCCGAAAACCATAGAAGACATCTACAGCATCACCCTCCTTTAGGTACGACTAGAAATGCGGAATGAAATTCGCCCAATTGACGGTTGCGTATGTCGTGGCAGGAAGACGGCGCAAGCTGAGGAAGGCTTCGACGACGAGATAGATGCGGGCTATGCTATAGGAGCCGTAGATTAGCGAGAGCATAGTGCGCGAAAACCAACGGGGATATAGCTCTGCAAATTCAATGAACGTAATAGCATTCTTTCCGAACCATGCACGAGCGGCTGTCCGACTACAGATCGTTACGATGGCGAAGACCAGTAGGTACGTGCAGTACAACGAAAAAATCCAACCATTAGCAGCGCGCCATAATTTCTGCTCGATAACACTAGGCAGTGCTAGATTCCATCCAGCAAGCGGGATGCTAAAATAGGAGAGTGACAATAAAATCCGGAAGGTAATTGTCCATGGCGTGTAGCCGTGCGGCGGGCTGCACGACGAATTGGCGATTGCGCGCACCGGTCGTTTACGTTCGTGGATCTCAAATAGAATGCCGTCGAAGCAGAGTGCTACGCCCCACCACCAAGTAGCCACGAAGTTCTCTGGCGTCGGTGCGGCCGTGAGGAAGTCCAATGGGGTCAGCTTGTATGGTCGCTTTTCGGCTAGGTCTCCAGCCTCGCGAATTATATCAGCGATCGGTTTCGCAGTATGCACGTAGATGGGCGTTTGGGCGTCCAGCGGCTTGTGGCGCCAGAAGAAGAACATGCTTAAGGTACAGAAGATAAGGCTGATGGTGAGGAGCTCAAGTATCGTCATATGGAAATGCTGGATCGCTCGGCTGATTACCTGGATGCTGAACCATACTATCTGCACCAGTGTAACGGCACGCGCAAATCCATCTGCCTTGTTTTTATCCCAGATAATATCGGTGCCCACCTCTGGGAAAGCCACATATTTCTTCTCGATAAGATAGAGAAGCTGCTGGCAATTGACCGGAAAGGGTGGAAAGCCAGGTGACTGTAGAACAAATCCGCCCATCTCAGCGAAGAACGCGTGGCGCATTGTCCATTGTGGGTAGTTCGCTTGGGAAAAGTCGTGCACTGCTTGGCGAGCGGTTTCCCATTGATCAAAAGCTGTACCCAGTGTTACCTCTGGCCAAAAAAGCGTGAATAACATCCAGCGTAGTTTGTTCCGCAAGAGGCTATCCCGACCTCCCCTCTTCGGGTGAAGATTTAAGAAGAGGGACGACCAACTGCAGAGCGTAACGGTGACAATGCACGTCACAATTATGTCCCATGTCCCTCTGCTGTTTGGTTGCTGCACCCAGCCCTCTACCCATTGTACGGTCGACTCCGTGTCATTCTGTCCCATCAGTTCTGCTCTTAGCACCTTATACCGTGGTTCGCATGAGGTGGAGGGTGGCATGGTATGGAGTCAGGCATCTGCGTGGCGGTCCTGAAGGCGTAGTTTCCCGAAGGCGTACTTTTGATTCTTAGAATATTGCAAGTCCTCGTTCCCTAAAGCTTCCAGTATAGGAGATCCGTGGGCTCATATCTGGAAAATGCTGAGCTGATCGATTTGACAGATCGTAACATGTAGCTTAAGCGAGTGAGATGTATGGTTCTTCACTTGTTTTAGAAGTTTAAAGTAGTCAATAGTCTGTTCAGCCGTCGCCTCAATTTTGTACAGATTCTAGTTGGTTACCAGTTCGAAATGCACTTATCTTGTCCAAACATCAAATCTGAGGAGATCTAAGCTCTGGAAGGCCGATTGGCGATCTAAGCCGGAAGAGTCCACACCAGAGAACCATCGCCCTCGAGCCGCTATGCGGAAGCAAGACGGGCCAGCGGCCGGGACGAAGGCCTGGATCGTTTTACCTTAGGTCATAGCGGCAGCAAATCGTTTCATCTTATTTGTTGGAGGAGATCACAGCCTTGTCGTAACGTTGCACGGCGAGCCGCCAGGGAGAGGGCCAGGCACTTCAGGCCTTCTATCCCCCCACGTCCCCCTGAATGCGGCCTTGGCATAGTCATTCCAACTCTGTCGCGTACCAATGGCTGTCACATGCGTCATTAGTGTTTTAGCACACTATGAGACTCTAAATAGTTAAGATAGACTACTAGATAAACATTGAACAAACGAATATGCTTTTAATATTACAGAGTGAGAAAAGCGCTATAATAGGTATATCTTCATTATAAGGGTTCGGTGAAATCATTGGTTTCTCGATGACGACCAGACATGCAGGCCGAAAACGAGCTATGCTCGTTCCCGAGGCTGTTGGGGATCACAGAAGCTCGATTTCCGATGTGAAGGAGGGTTCTCTTTCATCGATCGTGAGGCTGAGGCTGTTATGCGGTTTGCTCATGTTCCTACTGCGCCTATGCCTGTCTTCCTTTTCCTAACCTGCCAATCGCATTCAGACGAATCCGCATTCTACAAAGCCGCCGTCTTTAACCCTAACTCTGTCGCTTGAATTGCCATCCGGGATGGAAAGTGATACCCATACAAGAACCTTGCCAACCAACCTACGAGCCGACTAATCAAAGTGGAGCCCGGCCTCTGGAATGGACGAGGTTGTGTGCAAGCTCGGTTGATTCGACACGGTAGTCAAATCCGATCTTAAGTCTTCTGCTTTATCATACCTCTGGGGAACAACAAGATCCGTTTCAGAGATAAGCACGACGAGCCTGGTGTGCACCATCTCACGAAAATCTTTTGTAGTTCCTAGCCCAAGTGCGCTAGGACCAGAGGTCTGACTAGGGTCTGACTATTTCTTCTAGACTAACGGCCGCTGTCACTATTCCCATCGAATCGCAATGAAATACCGTTAAAAGTTAAGGGTTGCATCTCAAATTCTTACTTTGTGACTTTGTGACTTTTGCTGGTCAGTGGTTAGGGTAGGTAATGTTCTTTCATCTTTCAATCGGAACCTTGGAATCTTGTTTTTAATTTCGTTTTGCTTTAGCTGGCACTGAAGGAAATGTTGATAGGCTCCACGTACAAAGGCTTCGTAGCTTGGAGGGCAGATCGGCGAGGTTTTCTTATAGGACATCTGAGGTGGAGAGAAACACATTAAGAGTCGAGCTCACTAGCTTGGTTTAGAAGGATGCTTAAAGAGACTGCTAGATTCTGAGGTGTTCAGAGCCTCTATAGCTCATCGCTTGCGAACTTTCTTTCCTTTTCTCGATTGATTCTTTTAAAGCCCGCCCTGCACACTCCTCTTTTTTCCCTCAAACGTAATATCCGATGTTGCACGGGCTTCACTTCCTTGCTGTGATATCTGTTGATGAGAAGTTGGCTCAGCAGATCGAGCTTGCGCTGCGTTTCTGGCGATCTCGTTACGCTTACGCGTTTCATAGGACTTGAGTGCTCTGAGCTAGTTTGATCCTTTCTTGATGGAAACCCATTCCGCCTGAAACATAATCTCCGGAGTGTCATGCTCGTCAGTTTTGTCATGCACCCAAGCTTGTACCTGAGTATCTCGAAAATCTTCTACCCGACTGAGCCATGGTTCCAAATGCTTGATAACAAACTTTCGATGCCGATTAATGGCAAAATCGTGGACTTGGTTGACTATGCAGATCAGATCGTAGGCGCGACTGAAACTTTTAATGTCTCCTTCCCATATTGTTGCTACGTGCTATGTATATGATAAGCTAAGCTTAGAGCAATTTGGATGACCACTTACACAAAAACCGCGGAATTGCGACGCGTTATATACCTGCCAGTAAGACCCACAAGATGTGAAGCAGAAGAGTTCATAGGACGAACTCTCTTTAGATTGGTACTTCGTGACGTCCGCTGGATCTCGGGATAGGTCGTCCAACATAGCTAGATAGGTCTTACAAGCATGGTAAATCTGATCCTCGGCTCGTTCATATGTCGTACTGCGCTTCTTGGCCTCGTAAACGGCAAACGGAAATAGAATGTCTGCTTTTCCCCAGACGCCGTCAACAATCAATCCACCTTCGCGGTTGAACATCTGAGTTTCGACTCGATCGTTTGATAGGGATTTATGCGGTTGCTGGGAGGTGTGATCTTCCCTACAATCTTGAACAGAGCAAACAAAACCACGCTTGAGATCGAACTCATCGTAGACTCTCAGACCCGTCGTGGCATCGGGGATTCGTTTTCTGACAAGCACGTGTCCATCCTTGTCCCTTTCGCAATACTCGTATGGACGTTTGTCACTACATGCCCGGTTATTTTAGGAAAATCCAGTGATATCTTTCAAATTCGAGGTGTCAAACATGCGGAGTCTCTCATCATCTCTGATAGGGCCAAAAACATCATGCCATGCATCAGCTTCCCAACAGAATTCGGACGCGCCCGAAAGCGAATTTCTTGTGGCATTTCTGCGTAACCGAAATGCTCTTTGATGGAGCTGTCTTTTCCTCTTCACTCAGTCCTTCTCGATACTTCAATGCATCTAGATTGAGGCGATATCCGTCGGTCTCGTCTTTGAATGGTCCTAGCCTCAGGGCTACTGCTTGCCGAGAGATACTGAGCTGTTCAAAGGGTTCTGGAATGAGGGGCCGGTTTCTTCGTCTGGAGGGTGTCCATTTGTAACCCGACTTCGAATCAGCGTTCGAATCAGATTCAGAATCAGAGATTAAACTGGAAACTACTGCTGAGCAAGAAGCCTTCCGTGGCAGTGAGAGACTTACAGTCGTGAGTCCATGCTGGTCGATTTCCGAGTAAGATGCGATTACAAACATGAGGGGATGAAGGCGTACATAACAGACTGACCAGACTACGACGGGTTCATATTGTAGCCTTGACATTGGAAAGCCTGAGACAGGTTCTACTCTAGGCAGCGATGGCTGCCTGGCTTGAGTTAAGCGTCTAGCGCCGCAACGGCCCCAGCTTTGCGCACGGACTACATTGTATTATAATTATTTAATAATTATTTATAACTAAAGGAATGCAGTTGAGAAAATCCTTCTTTCCGCTTTCAGCTATCGCTCACCGTACATGGTTAGATCTAGCGTCTCGATCCGCGCTCCATTGTGGCGCGGATGTCCATCCTTGGGTACCGCGGTTTCATACACTGGCTGGGCACATCATGATGTATGGCCAGGAGACCACATCTATCTTCTCCAGGGAAATGAAACACCAATGGCGTTTCGACCCATCGCAAACCGAGATGCGGAGTCCGTACTCGTCAGCGACGCTTCAAAATTGTGGCCGAAGGTGCTGGATTAGTCAGAGAGAAGTCCTGGGCTTTCGGAGGATCAGCCACCTAAAGATACGAGTTCGGTGATCGATCTCTCGTCTCCCTTTGACTGCAGGTTAGTATAATTTCATGGTCATCACGTTCTTGGTTCAAGCTCTGATGATGTCTACTCAAAAACTGGCTAGGTTCGCTGCGAATGTCTCGAGATAGGGTATTCCGTCAGCTCGATGGATTGTACTAAAGATTATGATCATCGGCTGATTTCGGACGGGTACCTATGGAGGCCAGAACGGCCAGCCTTGGAGCTGCTAATCTTACTCCTTAAGAAGCACCCTCCTCAGCGGATTCCTACACCTAGCCACATTTCTACAATGTACTCAGCTAACAGAACAAATCATCCACGTACCACAGAAGACCATGCATCGATGGACCTTTCAACCGCTCCTTCTCGTCTATCATCGCAATCCTTTTTTGCTGTCTCTCCATCTGCCTCCTGCCTAATGGCACTTGATCCCTCAGATCGGCTCGATCAGTCCAAGTTGTGCACTGAATGCCTCCCTGGCGAGCCGAAGGCCGCGGACTTTGAGCGCTGCGAGCTGTCAGGACCTATCAGCACTTTCAGTCCGAAGTAGCCCTGTTAGCGCGAAAGTTACCAGACTGAAGTAGATGTAATTGTCCACATTCATAAGCTTGGAGTCGGGGCTCAGAGCAATGCTATTTTCCCAGCCGTACGCTGCTTGTGCGGGGTTGAAGGTCGAGCGCATGTCTTCGCCTGCGAAATTTGGAACGGTTAGAAAGGAAGGATTTGAGGAGGTGGGTTGAGGAGGTGTCGATTAAGGGTAGAGACGGCGTGTAATGAGTGAACAGCTGATCAAAACAGCTTGCGATTTACAGAATTCTCGAGGAGTAGTGGCCTTACGATTCCAAGGTGGTAGATGACACATCTAGAGGAGAATGATTAGTGCTTGCCCTTCTGATTAGGGTGAGTGATGAGAGTGCGCAACGAACCTCATGTAAGAGAACTATGGAAGTCAGGCCCCGAAACATGTCCAAAGAGATTAAGGAGCGTGTGTCGGCAGGGTCCAACCTCGCCATTTTCATTATCTTGGCTGCTCGATCCAGGGTTGGTCGTTTGTTTTCCGTGTATTGGCGATCACATAACTAGCGGCAAAAACAAGCCGCAAATTAGTCACTTTAGAGATATTCAGAGGTTGACGACGGACTGTAACGACAGCTCTGATCTCCGGCTGCCCGAGCGCCGGTCGATGCGTTTTGGCCCTCCGAACTGAAGCTTGTGCATTGGGAGTTTGACAGCCACTGGCGGCACCCATGAGGATCTCATTGTCCCGGTCTTCAAACTCCTGGAATGCCTCTCCCAGCCGGGCCTTGGCATACTTGGGACGGTCTCGCTGCGGTTTATAGAAAGATGGCCAGGGTTGTGCGATATCGTCTTTGAGCTTCCATCTGGTCTGACTGTTCGGAGCCGGGTCTTGAGCATCATCGTCGCAATAGAACCGGAAATTCGAGCGAGGCCGATCGCCGTCGGGCTCCGGTACCATTCCAGATATACCAGGCTCCAAACCAGGGTGGCCCAGCAGACCTGCACAGAATTAGATGGCGAGAGCCCGTAAGATAGGCCGTAACTGTTGCTTACTCGCAACAGTCCTAACATGGTCTAGATACCGATCTTGACCTCGTGTTCCTAGCGGCGAGAAAAGTTGTCTAAAATATCCCTCTTGTAGCCTGTCGTCCAATATCAATGCGGCGGATGCATTTTTAGCCAAGGTTAGAGCCTCGTTGAACGCCTCCTGAAAATGTGTACCAAGGCGGCGACATGTCTGGTCAATCCAGTAGGTGTAAGAGTCCTGACACTTTGATAAAGAAGTGAACATGAGAACGAAAAGCATCGCAAGAATAGTCATGGCTCTTCCTGAACGGCGGTGCAATAGTCAACGTATCAAGTCCATGACTTTGAGGAACGGACGAAGATTGAACGAAGCTTTGGGACTAGGAAGTATGACTACGAGAACAGGGCAATCTCCTTTCGAAAATAGTAGGGTAGACCCATTTACCGAGGATCAAGTCATAGTGAAAGCAAGCTCTCGATATTTTGGCCAACATCTGCGAAACAGTGACGGCTTCGAAAGCTTTCAGGGGCGTAACCTCTATGATAAAACCTTCACATTCAATGAAGTTGAGGCAGTACAGCACAGCTATCTTCGCCATGTCCGGGCGTCTGCTCTCGGTGATCCGAGCTTTAGCCCCCGGCAGGGCCAAGATCTCAGAAACACACGAGGCTTAATCAAGCTTGGAAATTTTGTAAGGGCTTTCTCATCCCGCCAAAGCAACGATCGAAAATGTTACGCTACCTTCACAGTTCATGAGCTCTGTAATATCCTCGTACTCAATCAATATTAATGAGCCCCTTTGCAAACTTCATTTCCAGCAAGACTTTGCGCCTCTTACTATCTCTCGTCTCGAAGCTGGTTGTGTCTGGTGTGTCAATATCAAGGTATTGTTCTTGGTCCCGCTTTCGGGTCAAGTCAGCTTTACTATGTCGCCGTTGGAGGTCCTTGAAATACTCAATTTCTTCGGCAGTGAAAATGGGCTCTATAACCCCAACAGGCTCCCACCAGCAACCGACTCTGCTTAGTACCTTGTCTGGTGATAATAGTTCATTGCGCCTCTTCTTTTCGCAATCGATCTGCCTGTTAAAGAGGTCTTGCAAAGAGCTATAAAGGCTGAACGAGGAATGAGCAGGGTCGAAGCGATTGCCACCTCGCACGTCAATCGACGAAGTCTTCGCCTTTATATCCATTACAGCCAATGCCATGTCATCTAGACTCACCAGGCTCCGTATTCCATGCTTTAAGAGCATTGACACGGCGCCGATGACTGTTGTACGGACAGGGTTTTCGAGTAGCCTTATTGAGACGAAAAAAGCTGCCCATATAGGATAACAGCGTACCAATACAGGAAGACGGCGCTTCGTACCCGTGAGCTGGCAAGGACTTGCACCTAGTTCTAAGAGCTTTTGGATGATCCATAGGCTAGGCTCGGAGAACCTCCAATAGCAAGGGCGTAGTGCGTAGTCCAGCAGAGGCCGGCCTGGTTTCTCTTTGATCGTTCTATGCGTCAGCCTTTTCTGGATGTACGGGGTCCACTCCAATTGAATGGCAAGCGACATTGCCGTGTCCTGGTCGTTATTGCCATGAACAATGAAATCGACCAGCCTGACAAAACTTTCACTTGGTGCAAATATTGGTGATTGATCTCTCAATAGATCGGCCATTCTCTCGAACAGGACAAATGAGGCCTCGTCGGGATCGCATCTGTTGGTAATTTGCCGGAAGAAGCAGGAAAAAATCTTAAATCGGCTTTGGGCGTCTCCGGCGGGCGAAGTAGCGACATTGACAAGGAGAAGATTGCATCTGAAAAGGTGTGCGTCGAAAGGTCCATTCAAAAATTCCTTCAGTATCATCTGCGGCTGTGGACGTAGCAAGAAATCTTTTACCGTTCGATGCAGAAATTCCACTTTCGGGTGGCATCTATCCACCAAGGTGAATGATGGTGAGGGAAAGAATATCGGGGCCGACATATCAGGTTCCTGCACCGATATATTAGTTTCCAGTAAGCCCATGCATCGGCTTCTAAGTCTTCGGCTAAGAGCACCAAGAATATCTCCTTGCAGATGCTGTTCGAGTATGTGGACAGGATCTTTTGCGGCGAAGCAAGGGTCCGTGTAGGTTCTTAAGAAAAGGAAGTGCAAGAGCAATAGATCCGGTCCTGAGGCAAGATCGTTCGTATCTTCAAGCTCGTAATCCATGCTGCAAAGGGCTGTATGTAGCATTTGTGCAGCCTCTCTTCTGTATGCTGGCTCGATGGTATCCATCATTCGCTTGAAATAAACATCAAGATCAAGCGGAATTTGCTCTAGCTCTCGGAACAGGTCGTCCTCACACCCGCCATCTCTGACAACTTTGAGGAGATCCCTTACCACAAGGAAAACCCAGAGAAAGACCCCACGAGCCTTGTCATTGATTTCGGTACTGATTCTCTGCAGCGTTTCCGGTTTCTGTTGGTTTAATTTCTGAAATAACCTATCTTCTCCTAGCTTTTCATGAACAAAAATCCGGATATCGTCCTTCGTAAGATCTTCAAGGCGTATCTTCGGGCAGTGCACAAAGGCGTCACGAAAGATATTCCACGGCCTACTTGCTAGACATGCCTTGACGTGCATGCTTTGAGTTAGTTGTCTCACAGTATCAAGCAACTGATTTCTTCGTTCATCGGAACCTTCGTATTCATCAAGGCCATCGATGAGGAGTAAGATCTTATCATCATGCTTTGTTTGATCAATGATGTCTTTGAGGACATCAATGAGCTCCTTCTCTTCCCAAGGTTGCTGCTGTAACTCAGAAGTAAGGGAATTCGTCCATCTCTCACTGCTGACAACCTTGTCAGTCAGATCAGGGCGCTGTCCCAGCAGTTGCCGTACAAGACTTCGAAGTAGGCCGGCTAGTGACTTTTGC
This sequence comes from Pyrenula aspistea, assembly GCA_021030945.1. Classification (NCBI taxonomy): domain Eukaryota; kingdom Fungi; phylum Ascomycota; class Eurotiomycetes; order Pyrenulales; family Pyrenulaceae; genus Pyrenula; species Pyrenula aspistea. The sequence continues at coordinate 136,775 of JAGFML010000048.1, read as the reverse complement.
TCAGCGGTGCCGCCGTACCAGAAGTAACAACACCCCTTCAAAATGTATCGTTTACCAGCCCACTGCTGTAAAGCAGCATGTAGTTGATCTCCCTGACACCCAGCATGAGAAGCGATTTCCTCTGTGATTCGTTCATCGAGTTCACGCATTAATGTTGTTTTACCTGAGCCAGGCTTCCCAGAAACCCAGTAGGAGTTCGAACCATCTTCGCGACACAACCACTCTAAGAAATCATCCCAGACTGTACTGCTGTTGTGACTGCTGCTTTTGGACTTGAACATCCATTGGTACGTGTTACCGTGAGCCCTCTGGACATCATTCCGTCTATCATTCATCTTTGAGAAGTACAAACTGTGTAGAATTCGTTGACGTGGAAGTAAGTCACGATCTATCGCCGGTAAGAGCTGCTTAAATTGCGAGGAGACCGCAGATAATTGGTCGTTTAAGTCGCTAAAGATACCGTCTAACCTGTGACCATGGATTTCTAAGGCATGTTTGTTTGTCTGCGTGGTCTGTTTGCACTCGTTTACGAACAAACGCTCGTTCACGCTTAGTGTTGATAGTTTTGATGTCAGCGACTTGATTTCGGCTTTCAAACTCGGGGTGTCGCTCATGATCCTTTTAGTTTCTTCATGAATGCGGCGCTGATCAGCTTTCATGTTCTCGTGATAATTCGTCGACTGATTCTCAATGTGCAACAGGAATGACAGTATCAAATTAGACCTCGCTTCTCGAACTTGGTCTTGCAATTCCTTTAGCACTTGACGTTTTTGGACATTGATTAGAGCTAGTCTTGCCAGAGGCAGCATCGTTGTTAGTGGTCAGCCACAACGACAATCGGTGACACTTTGTTAGGATGAGAGATATATCTGAGCGGAATCAGCTTACCACTACGCCAAATACTTCCATATCTGTTCAATTTGAGCCTATTGAGGAGTGTGAAGAGCTCCTCTGACACCCTTAGGCACTCCTTATTTGCGAGGTGCAAGGCAAGCGTAGGACCAGGCTTTATGGCGCTTCTCGACAGGCTATTTGGATTGAAATCGCAAACACCATCCACGTTCTCATGCAAAGATCGACGGAGATGAGCGCTTGATACCATCAAGCGCTGGACGACATCTTGTAAGCGCTGTTGTTCTGAACACCCTCCATCTCTTGAGTACTCAATAGTCTTTTTGATGATAGCGATTCCGAGCTCGGTAAATTGAAGTACATTGCCGGCGGCTGCGAATGCTGTGAACGGATCCATTGGATTCTAGATAGTTCGTGTCGCCAGGTAAGATTTTATCCATTATGCTGGACAGACTTCATTTTTCTACCCATGATGGATGAAAAGAGGAGATTTGAGCAAAAGCCTTAGGTCGAGGACATGGATTTTGCGCAAGGCTAGGCTCGTAGAAATAACCCGAGATCCCACATCTTACAACTATCAGCTGGCGCCACAAGGCTGGAGTTTGCCTCTGTCTGCCTTGAGACCGGTATTTGCATATGGTCTAACGTTGTCATGTGCATCGCAGTAAAGGTCATTATGAAGCTGGCTTTGCCCATGCGGGATGAGAATGACCATAAATCGTATTCTGCGCCTTGAAACTATCGTAGATTGTTTATCAAAAGCACACACGACCGATAAGGGTTCTAACTGGAGGAGCATGAAAACTCAGAGATTGCCTTCTGCAGTCAAGCCGATTGAGCATGCCTTGCAGCGAGTGGGAGGGTAGATAAGGTAGAGATAGATGTATGAATCCTTCCGGTGAAGGTAGAAAGACGCGTCTGCCCCAACCCGAGATTTCCGAGTAATTGGTACCTACAAGCTTCTCGTAGTGTGGAAGGGCCCACTTTCAATACCTGAGAGCTCGGACCACATCGTTGGCACGACCGAACTCCATACAGGATCTCCGGATTTCAAGAACGCCCTTCTCCAGCAAGAGTGTTCATCCATATGGCCAATTTCACGCCCTTGATCAAGCCTTCTGGGTGCTGGAAATCAATTTTCAGGGAACAATTGGTCTATCGCCCCTCCGCTCGCCGTCCCCTCGTTACCATCACGCATGACAAGCCTGTCAAGCTCGCCGTCCCTGAAAATCTTCCTAAGCAATATTGGTCGCAACTCCCTCCAAGACTTCGGCCTGACAGAAGTACGAGATATCTACTACTAATTCCTTATCCAAACCTGCAATTCCGCTAGTTCTTTCACCGCTGACCAGTGACCGCAGTCAAGCGCCTCATTAAACCGCTCCCATCACCCCCCTCCATCAGCCGCTCCTGCTCCGAACCTCTCTCCTTCTTCAACAAACAACAGCTCTCCACCCTCGACCCCACCGACGCCCGCACCTTCCTCTTCTCCCCCTCCAACCCAGAGCGCGCCAACCCGGGCGACATTCTCCACGTGACCTTTCGCAACGGCGAACCCTTCAGCGGCGTCTTCATGGAGCACCGCTCCCGCGCCCAGGACACCAGCATTCGGCTCAGGAACCACCTTACAACCGTTGGTGTGGAGATGCTAGTCAAGATCTACAGTCCGCTGGTGACAAGTATCGAGGTGGCGCAGTGCGCGCAAAGGAGGGCAAGGAGGAGACGGTTGACGTATCTGAGGAAGGAGAAGCACGATGTTGGGGACGTGGGTGGAATCGTGTCACGGTACTTGAGGATGAAGCAGGAGTTGGCGGGAGGGAGGGGAGCGATTGGTGGGCAAGAGCAGAGGAAGAAGTTGAAAGATGGGAACAAGCCGAAGAAGAGGAAGAGATGATGAACTCATAACAACGAAGAATGGGCGAGGCATCTGGACAGGCGTTTCTGTGTGATGTCGCTTTTAACACGTGCTCTGGCGGCTCTTTTATAGAATTCAGCATATGGAACAATCTTGAACAGCGTCATTCTCGTACGCCAGGGTATCTATGGTATAACACAGTGATGGATCTTATCGCATACAAAGTTCCGTCACTCATCCATTCCCCAACCTGCCGCCCTATTGTAATCTCGATTCACCTCACTAAGCCCTCTTGCAAGCCCGACGGCTGAATCAACCCAGGAACCACGCCCGGACTGCAGTCTCTGCTGGCGTGCTGCCTCTTCTGCTTGCCCGGTGGTATCTCCGTTGTTCGCCAGGAGCAAATCCTCCTCTGTCAACCACTCTCCATTCTTTCTCCGGCTCTCGGCCGCCCTCTGAATCGCCTTTCCCCATAATCTCACCCACCCTTCCTCATCATATCCCTTGCCCAGGTCCCGATACTCCCCGCCGTGGGAGAAATACCACTTAGTCTTGACAACCTCGTACCGCTTCTCCGAGAGCCATATGATTGGCCATGTAAGGATCCAAAGCTGCAGGATCACAATGAGATACCAGACAAAGCTGTTGGTCCGGAGCCGGTTGATCCAATGGGGTGAGTAGACAAGGAAGCCAGCGTTGCAGACGCGCGTCTCGACGGAGATGGTGCCACGATAGTTCAGACTGCGGATGTGCGCGCTTACAGCATTCTGCACCGTGACGGCGTCAAAACCTTCTAGAGTCCTCTCGAAAGAGAAGGATTTCACAGACGCCGGATCTGTGACGTATCGTTCCACCCAGTACTGCAGTGCTGCTTTCTGGTCCGGACTCTCGCTCAACATCCCTTGAAGCGCCGCTTGCGTTCCACCCTCCAAGTCCCCATCTGCACGCTTGAACGTCGGAGCAGCGGCCTTCGTCCGCGTCCCCCGATAGACTTTCTGTTCCGCTATCGGAAGAACCAGCCGTCTCCAATACGGTCGGCAGTCTGACGGGCCCCTAGGTGGCTGTCCAGGGACATCTTCGAAAAGCCTCTCCTCCTGACCTCTGATTATAGTATTCCCGCCTTGGACCTGAAATTCAAAATCGATGACTGTCTCCCGGGATTCCTTACCCTGGGAGTCCCGGGTCTGGCGTTCGTGCGTACCTTTGATATAGATGTACGGCTCTGGGGGAAGGAGGGCCTGTTTGAGGACGAGGTGGTAGAGGGCCGGGGCCGAGGCCGAGAGACCGCGGTCAAGGGTAACGGAGAGGGTCTTCTGGGCAGTGCCCCGATTGCGGAGGAAAGGGTTCTGGATTTTCTTGGTGCGGTACGCAATTTGACGCGAGGAGGGGACGGTATTGCCAAAGGCGAATCGGTGATCCTCGATGTTGCTAGGACTGTCATTCAAGGGAACCAGGGGAGAGTGTGAGAACGGTGTAGGACGGTCAACCGCGATGTCAGGATTAGGGTCTAGGATGGCGTCGGTATACGCGGGGAGGTCTTCGCTGTCTACAATATCCGAATATGGTTCTGGGTAGTCTTGTAGCGAGTGCATTGAGGTGGCGGATGAGGAGGAAGGTTGGGGAGGAAGGTTGGACCCATTGGGAATTCGTGAAGGACGCGGAGGAGAGTGTAACGATTTCTTATCTGTCGACGCCATTGCTGTTATTTTGAGACATACATGTAGTAAGAGCAACGTTGAGATTCAGTCCTGCACTCTCTAAAGGTAAGGGACGCTAGACCCCTACTCTCGTGCATTGATTCTGAGGATTGTTCCGCCGTCCTTAGCCGGGCGGCTGTCTCATCCTTCTAATCCCTCTTAGCCTTAGGTCGATAGCGACATCACCGATGGAGATAACCCGGTGATTGAATGTAGTTACCTACGACACCACGAGGAGATGAGAATGAATTGTCGCAGCGAGAGAGTCCTCTAGGCGATAAAGTTGGGCACCATTGCGATTTGTTCAAGCCGACCTGACCTTGTTTTGCTGCCCCAGTCTTGCTGCCTCAGGATTTCAGCCTTACTCACAGTTTCTTTACCGTCTTCTAGTCTTTAGCCTCTGTCGCCTTGTAGTGCTATTTGAATTCGTACTTCAAGAATATACTAATTTAATCGCTAGGCACTTCAATGGCTCAAGGTACTCATTTGTGTTATCTAACTTCATATCTGCACCCTTCATAGTACAATCAAGAACGTCGACTTCGCTGTTTCATAATTCTTCCTCCTTCTGCGGCGTTCTCAAAATGAATGTCATCGCTCTTTGACCTATCCATGAGCTTTTACCATTACGCCAGGCTATCCCATACTCTAGTAGGATGCGTCGCTTAGTCTTCTAGGGAGGCTTGGAGCCGCTTTTTACTGGGTTCCTTCGGGCCTGTGAGCGTGCCTTAACCCTGGTGCTATCGTGCCGTAGCCTCCCTGAAATACCCAACGACACGTTCTGACAGAGTAGGGAATAGTGCTGACCTGTTTCGTCTATTCGAGAACCCTAATACCAATCGCATTCATCAACCACTCAACTCTAATGCCGAAAAGGAAGAGCTATCAAAAAACTCGAGGCGCTTGTCTGACGTGCAAGGAGCGAAGGGTCCGTTGTACTCTCGAGCGACCGGTGTGCCGCAATTGCAGCAGACTTTCCCGGCCATGTATCTATACAAAACCATCACCTGGGCAGGATTCGGCGCAATTACCGTCCAACTGCAGCAAATCTCAGTCGATAGCGCACCTGGATGTTGAGCTTATGTACCACTACACTGCGTATACCTACGCGACCTTGAGCTACAATCCAACTCTAGTTTCATTATGGAAAGAAGTCGTCCCAAAGCATGCATTTCGGCATCCATTTCTGCTTCGAGGTCTCCTGGCAGTCGCGGCCCGACACAAACTTCATTACGACAAGAGTGCAATAAATTCGATAGATTTGATTGAAACAGCAAATCATTATCAGCAGGAAGCTTTAACGAGCTACATTGGACTGCTCAGTAACATAACTGAGGATAATTGCCACGCGTTGTTTGCGTTCTCCCAAGTCATAGTGGCGATGTCCTACTCCCGCTTAAGCTCGGACATATATGAAGAGAACAAACACCCACACGGATTTATTGCCGATGTTATCGATATTTTCGACCTCCTTAAAGGGGCGCTCGCTATCGCCAAGCAGGCCCACTCGTGGTTATGCGCCGGTGATTTGGAGCCCATGATGGGTCCGATGCCCAATGTATCACATCTAGAAAACGTCTCTGCAACTCGGAACTCTTGTACAGAGGCATTATCAACGCTTTCGGACCATATTGAGGGCCAAATGAGCGACAGTGTCGAATCCAGGGTTCGAGCTGGGAGCCTCCTATCGACCATCCAGCTTTTGCATAACCTATTCCTCGAAGATTCTGAGTCGCCGGAGAGATTGAACAAGATTGGCGGTCTTCCAGTGTTCGTCGACACAAACTATCTTGGACTCCTGAAGGCACGGGATCACGCTTCACTAACAGTTCTGGCCTACTATGGCGTGGCATTGGATCAAATTCGCCATGTATGGTGTTTGGACGACGTGGGAGCCAAAATTGTACAAGCTGTGGCAAGGCTAGTCAGCGATGACTGGTCTACGCATTTGATATGGCCGCAAACCAATATTCGCGGTGACGCCTCACAATCGTGATACTCATCGCCACGGATAGCTCCATACTCCACGAGAGCTTGGACATACTAGTCCCTGCTCCTTTGGAATACGAAGTCCCGGGTCAGGCAATCTTCAAATCTGCCTTCGCGACGTGTGACAATTACCTCCAGTCATGCTGTAGCGTTTGACTCTATATTATCAACCCGAGGCTAGGTTTCTACTCCTGCCGATCGGAAAATTGTTCAGCAGTGCGGTAAGGATAGGGTTTTTATGGCACAGCTCGCAATTCGATCGCAGCACCAGGAGGCCGCGTCATCCAGTCGTGTGACAGCAATGCCATTCCGAACTAGGTAAATGCATGCAGGAGTTGCGAGTCTCGTCTCTATTCATTATAGATTTCTCCGTAAAGGGGACAGACTTTGATGCCAATCCGAAAGAGCGGGCAGTGGAATCTTGGCGAAGTGGAGCCTCAGATCCCTAATTAGCGATAGTATCAAAGTCTGTTCACGAGGAACGCGAGGACCTATCAAAAGCAGGTATGACCTAGCCTGTCGACGTCGATCGCTATGAATTGCTTTGAGTCTTCATCAGAAGAGCTGACGTTGGTCGACAAGAACAGGCGGTAAAAGTGGGCGAGGCGGCGCGGAAGATATCTTATCGACAATAGCAAGGAAGGACTATCCGCGAGCAACGCGAGGACCTATCAAAGCCAGGTCTGACCTCGCTAGTCGATGGTTTGATTAATGACAGTAAGGGAAGCTCAAATCACTGTCCTACGGCTTCAATCAAAGTCGTACCTGGTCACAACGTCGTTATAGGATTTCGCTTCCGCCTATTTCGCCACGGTGGGCCTTGGAAAATCCTTTCAAGATACAAAATGGCGCTGAGATACATAAGAGCCATCAGAACTGATCACCGGACGTCGGGTTTCTACTTTCTGAGCATTGATGACTATTCTTTGTGCTGCTGTCTCTGTGACTTCACTTTGCTCCTTCTTCATTTACCTGCAGTGATTATTATTGAAGCTATCGTGGACACAAAAACAGCATAGGAGACATCTTAATGCTCCAAGCACACACCATATCAGCAACCAGGGCGCAACCTAGAGCAACTATGTTGGAAACCAGTGCGAGCTTTGGCGCTCTGGCTACTTTCACCTTGCTGCTACCTTTTGTGTCGTCGACGCGGATGCAGGGCAGCCAGCAGAAGTCGCCAGAGGCATCCTCAGGGTTCACCGGGTTTCCTCCGGTAAGTTGAGACCCAATTACTTTTCCTTCCTCTTAATGTCTCAACCGTCAGCCAAGGCATCTGACAACGTTACCAGTGTGACTCCCTAATCTCTGCCGGCCTTGGTGATCGGGTCCTCCTGGCAACCTCAGATGCATACGAATCCTGCGTCCAGAGCTGGTGGTCCGCTAACGGACGTTTTCGCCCTTGGTGCTTCGTACAGCCACAAACCACGCAGGAAGTCTCTGTCGCCGTCAGTGCCCTGGCTGACAGTGGCGCCGGGGCTGGTGATTGGCATATTGCCGTTCGTAGCGGTGGACACGCCGCTCCCGGAATCAACAACATTGCAAACGGCGTCACTATTGACCTTGGAATGATGAACCGCTCGTATTATGATCCTGCTCGAGATCTAGCTAGTGTCGCACCTGGTGCTGCTTGGAAAGACGTCTACTACAACCTCCTCCATAATGGCAACGTGACGGTAACCGGCGGCCGCGATGGCGGCGTCGGTGTCGGAGGATTTCTCCTCGGCGGAGGCAACTCATACTACAGTGGCCGCAACGGCTTTGGCTGCGACACAGTCGTTAATTATGAAGTTGTACTAGCGAATGGAAGTATCTTCGATGCGAATGCGGATGAGAATCCTACTCTCTGGAGGGCTCTGAAAGGCGGCAGCCTTAATTTCGGGATTGTCACACGCTTCGACCTCGAGGCCATGCCGGCGGTCGATCTAGCGTATGGACAGAGCATCATTATCTCTAACTACTCCAATGACGTCGTTGATTCTCTGGTCGAGTTTACGGATCATTTGAAGGAACCGGCAGATGATGCATTGATCGTAGCGTACACCCACGACACGACAATTAGCGAGGATATAACGATATTGGTTGTTCGTACTAACGCGAGGGGTAATCTCAACACGACAAGCTTTGACAGAATCAACGAGATCCCTACATTGAAGAGCAGTTGGGAACATGTATCGCTCGCCGATGCAGCGAACAGTTCGCAAGTTCCCTCTGGGACGAAGTACGGTGAACAATGTTTTCCAATTGTTTATCCAACTTTTACACACGAACTAGCTGATTATTGCTGACAATTCTCTCTTTCTCCTCTTCAGAAACACAGGGTTGACCCTGACTTTTCTCAGTTCTCCCTCTACCCTCCGTCAGAGCACCTCACTTTTTACACAACTCGTTTCCTCCCTCTCCGAAAAGATCGGTGCCTCGAACTTCAACGCTCAAATGTTCTTCCAACCCCTCCCCTCCTTCCTTGGCGCCCTCGGCCAACGCAGCGACAGGACCCACAACATGCTGGGCCTCGAACGCATCCCGTCCAACGCTATTCTCTGGACCGCTGGGGTCGCTATCAAAAACGGAGAAGACGCCGCGGTGGCGGCCGCACAAGCAGAACTGAGCGCGATGACCGCCAAATTGAAGGAGTTCGCTTCAGCGGACGGCGCAGCCGCAGAACTGATATACTTGAACTACGCAGATCCGAGCCAAGACCCCTTGGGAAGCTACGGGCTGGAGAACGTGGCGTTCATGAAAGAGGTGGCGAGACAGTATGATCCTCAGGGTTGGTGGCAGTGGAGAGTACCAGGGGGGTTTAAACTCTCCAGGGTGGCTTAGTACTCAGGGACCTTTATCTGAGTAGTGCGAGATCAATTGTTGCAATTTCGAGGAACTAATCTATAAGATACCAAGTTGGCCAAGACATATCGCGCTGAAGCCATTTAACATTTACATAACTGAGACCATCTCTAGCTCATGGAGCAGAGCCCATCTCGAGGACCGCATTGGGCAAGACAGCCTCCAAATTTACGCTTCCAAAAATCCGCTATGGGCGAAAGGAAATTATAATTTACCTATGCTACATAATAGCTCAAACGACCGCTAGCTCATGAGAACATCTAGGGAAACGACCGGGCCAATTATAATAAACATTATTCCGTTATAAGGGGAGGCATGAAATTTTCTAGGAACCTGCGGGTTTGATATCACTAGAGTTGGAGCGACCCGTAAATAGCCCAGAAGGGATTCGCGACCAACGTGCACAGAGCGTATCGCAAAAATGGGGGAAGAGAGTGATAGGCGATATGATTGTAATGCTGGGACATGGCTGCCTTTATGTCGGCCGAAGGCAAGGGTGGCTGCATATGCGGCGGCCTGATATATATCGCCTCATCCTTCCTTTGCCAACTTGGACTCAATCACATCGGCCTCTTTCTCCTCCTTGGTCACAGCGGAATGGCCAGTGAGGCTCGGATGCGCCGTGTCGCTCACGTCGAGCACCGCGAGCATTTCATCCCTCTCCGTGACCGGGATGATACTGTCAGCGCCGCTCCACGTTCCGCAGCCGAGCTCCTCATGCGCCATGCGCTGTAGCTGCAGCGTCTCGTTAGAGATCCACTCCAGGCGCTGGAAGACGCCGTATCTGTGCCAGCGCTGCGTGAAACCGAGGATGCGGTCGATTGAGAGGGAGAGGAGGAGGATGAAAGTGCCAAGGACGAGGGTGATGGAGAGGCCGAGGACGCTGAATGAGGTGTATGAGGTGCTTCTGATTTTCTACACGCTGGTCAGGGGACCGATTGATAGGCAATCACATACTAAGTTACTTACCTGGTTCCGACAAAGCGCTTTCTGGTCCTGAGTCATCGTTCTGTTGACGTACTTGTCAACCGACGGGTCAGAAGGTCCGGTGAACTGCTCGAGCACGGCTCTCTGCCAAGTAGTCAAGGCCGCAGCTTGCCAGTGTACCACTTCCTTCTGCCACTGGTTCGGTGGTATGGGTCCAACTCGAGATTGTGCCATTTTATTGCGTACGAGCAGGGAGGTGGTCACAGGGTTGGCAAGCATGCCATCCATTGAGGCGTCGAGTCCATTGAAAGCGTTTACAAGTACAGCCATTGTGTTTTTCTGTCTCTCGTTGAGACGCAAAAGCTGAGCCATGACATCTCGCGTGATAGCTCCCGGAACGGAGACACATCCTCCAGAGTCTTGATTGCATACTTCGTAGTGCCAAATACAACCAAGGACACCAGCTGGCTGGTTAGCATGAAACACGGGTATACCGCCTTGACCGAATCGATTGTAATCCTCGAGCGGAGGAGCCGGCTGATGAGCGGAGAATATATCATCGTCCACCGGTTGAAGGAAATTGACGTTGTTGGCAGAGATGAAGACCAGAAACGTCCCATTTACTGATTTTGATGAATACGAGCCCAGTTCTGGAATTGGGGAGAACATCTTCCCGACCCAATCTCGGATACATCTAAATGTCAATCAGTGGCAGTCCTATTCTGAGGTGAATCTTATCTTACCCGACGGTAAAATCACTGTCTCCGTTAGGAGTCGATTGTCCTTTAATCGGATATTCGTACGTCACGCGTGAGGAAGAATTGGTATCACCAGGCCGCGCAACTCGGCCGCCATACAGATACTGCACAATGTTACCCTGGTTTATGTCATTGATATTTTTCTTAATGTGTGTATACCCAACAGTCCTTAATGGGGCGCATTGGTGTGTGAATCTGAAGCCGATCCTATTTTCAGGACGTGCATTGACACCTAGATGCACATGGGAGTCAATGACCCCGGTATCAACACGAATGTTGCCTGTCTCCCGGATGCAAATTTTTTGGCCACCGGGGAAGGGACAGCTGGCGTTTCCAAGGACATTCATCGGCAACTTGCTTTTAACATATCCGAAACATTGCTGGTTTCCGGTTTCCTTGTCGTCATTATAGCATTGTTGAGCATATGCCGCACTTGCCACGGCGATCTCGTTCTCATAGGGGATAAAGTCTTTGTAGTAATCCTCCAAGGTGCCAAAGTCCCAGCCAGCAATATCACCGCATTTGTCGCCGGAGACTAGGACTTCGTCACCAGTAGCTGTAGCAATCTAGAGTTGTCAGGAAATGATCAGTGAAACAATACCAACGTCTAAGCGCACAGGGAAAGGCTAACGCGCTATATCGCAATTGCACACAAATCTATAGTAGAGCATCCCCTCTGACGAAGAGTGATACACACGGGGTATATTGGAGGGCAGTCAAGCGCACCACGACTTCAAATGGCCCATGCTGAGATGTTCGTAGGGTGAATGCGCCGGACGAACCGAAGCGACCTTGCGCAAAGTTCGATTGCCAAAGACGATGCTACTTACCTGAGAGGAGAATATACTCGCGACCCAGAAGCCAATCATCAACAGGGCGATCGGGCCAGCGAGTAGGAATATCTTCCATAACTTGTGCGTTCGGTTCCGCCACGCCCAAGCCATATGGAGAAAGTAGCGAAGTCCGGCAAGCTCCGTTTCAGCATTTCTGAATATCACTTGACGCTGGTCTGGCAAAAACTTTAAGGAACGGTCAGGAGGTTTCCGGGAAGGCCAGTGACTTACGATAAAGACCATCTCGAGGAGAGTTTCCCGTAGATAATTTGAAATGAGCTGCGAAGCAAACCAGTCGCCAGAAACCAGTCGCCACGACAGAGACGAACAAAGCCAAGAAGGCGGTAAGTAGGCCGCCATCTCGATTTGTAAGAGTAATTGTGGCACCTTGGATCTGCCCATGAGACCAGTTTATCCAAATGCCAGTGTAGATAGGATTATCCGACAAACTCTTTGCTATAACAGTAGCCATCTTGACGCATGAAGGGCATATGCACAATGCAGAAGTCTCAGTTCATGGTCAGATAAAGGCACGCATCCTTGAGAGAATTGTGAGGTTACGGGCCCCGAAATAATAGGGAAATAAAGATAAATTCACCGCGTATATAGCGAGACAGGGCTCACAAGACAGTCTTGAAGGTGCATTCTGAAGTTTCTTGCGATACGTCTGCTCCCTAGCAAAGGCTGCGATCGGTTACAGGAGAGGTCGAGGCGCCGAGCACTTCGCTCGTGGCGATCCATGTAACTTAGCGGACCATGTGCCTTGTGCCTTGCAATCGCTTCAACAGGTCACTTCGAACTACAATGTTCCCGCCTCCAGATAACACATCTTCCTCGTGGGATTTCTCCCTCACTATCACTCTCGATTGAAGGTAGAACGAGTACAAAGCATTCTCCTCGCGAGGTCCTATCGCGGAATTCGCAAAGACTGACAGATTTCAGAAAAAAAATTTACCCGACGATGAGCCTGCTTGCTGGATGATAGGCAGTGCGACTTGTTCATGGGGCGGTGATAGCAGCCGGGGTAATTGCAGAAACCGGCTGCGAAAGAGGGCAATGGAAAATGATAGACGATCTGATTTGGGAGGGAGTAGCAGGCTTTGTCTTTAGCCGCTGCAGCATTTTGGACCCTGCATCAACCAGCCACACAGAGCCAAGATCAGGCCCCACGCTCGATTCTATGTTGGGTTCATAAATATTTTACTTGTTTCTCCTGTCAATGAAACCATAGATCCTCATTGTCAAAGCTGGAGCCTGAGTTCTGCTATGAGAAGTTCAGATGTGCTCTCTGATTTCTGATATTCCTCATCACGAGCGGTTAGCTAACAAGGCACTTCTCATGAGTCTTACTGATCTGTGACTGCTCGTTCTAAGACTGCCGAGAACTTGTATAGGCACACTGCAGCAAAAATGAGAAAAAGAGTATCGATCGCAAGGTGGTCATATGATGTGCTCCTATCTACAAGGCTGACACTTGGGATGGAGCCTGACATTACATGACTCAAGAACCCGTTTACTTACAATGATTGGGAAGCTGGATTTCCGCACAGTAAACCGCTGTTGGTCAGCCGTGGCACGAAACCGCAAGATCATGACTCTAGTGCAATTACTGCCGTAATCACTGTCTCTAAGGGTCTGAAATTGGCAGAGGAGCCCAATTCGGCACGGCAGTGGCTCTTGCCTGGTACCTACACGGTCGAGAACAAGGCTAAGATATGGTGGGCTACGGATGTGCCTTGTCTACGCCTCAGCCCCAGTCGAGCCACGCTTGAAGCCAGAGCTGCCATATCTGCCTGCTCCAAAATGACACTTGTGTTTGTCGACATGCCTGGGTGCTCCAGCTGCGGTCCATGACCCGATGCTCTCTGACTTGCGGTGACAGTGCCTGCCTGCGCCGATGGCGAAACTTTGGTAGCGAGGAGTCTATCGATAGCAGGTGGACCTACAACAGCAGCTACTCTTCCAGCTACGGGTTTTCCTACAGATGAATCCATAATAGCCATGCTGTTCCCACGCGAAGTTTCGGCAATTGGCCGTTGCGGTGAGGACGGCGGTGAATATGCGTGTGGTGGCTCGACGTTTGGCGCATGCTGCTTACAGTGCGGATGTTTTTCTCGAGGCGAGATTTCGCTTCATTATCTTTTGCGATGGTTCGCTGTTTCTACGGTACAGAGGCTGACGGCGATCGGTAGATATTGCAGATCCGGCCCGGCGCTCTGCGGCCAAGGTGGCGATAAAGCGTACGGCGAATGCAACGACGATCTAAACACATCGAAATCGCCAGAAATTGCAGCTTCAGTTGTCACGTTGATACCTGGCGCCTCAGGGTACAGCACGTTGACGAGCTCGGTGCCTGGCTCAGCTCCCGCCTCGACCACGTCGGTGACAGAGCATAGCGCCACCGGATCACCGGGCTGCCAATTAAGCAACGACAACCTCGGGGATCTCACCGATTCCAACGAAACGTTCTGCATATTTCAGGAGCTGGTGGGGTGCTGCACGCTGCCATATGGAGCGTTGGAGTTTGCATCAGACGTTACGGCACTGTATACGATGATGATGCTATGGTTGGGGCGGCGGCCGCTAATGCCATGGCAGCGGCTAAGTCGGAGATACCGTGATATAGCGATGAGGATATCGGCCGTGAGTGGTGCAGGTGTATCCACACCAGCCAACGGCATCCGATGCGGCCATAGATGGGAGCTGGTGGCAATCTCTGGGTGGAAGTTAGGGCTGTCCGTTTTGTATGGCACATTAAAATCCATGCGACGATAATTGCACGCAAGCGCCTTAAGCATTGCAAGCGCTGTTACCGCCACGGAGCCCCTTTCGCCAAAATCGGCCGCTGGCTGTTTCTATATGGCATGCCACTGCTTCCCATTATTGCTGGCCTGAGCAGCCTTGCTTTTAGCCCTAGTTACAGCACGCGGACATACCCACAGTCTGGCCGGAGCGTGCCATCGGTGCTCGCTGGACTTATACTTCCGTTCATTATTCTTCTTGTTGGCTTTGTTATTAGCTCAAGTGCGCTCATGAAGTTCTTATTCAAAGATCCGGATCTGCCTCAAATCACACTACTCTATCAGCCTGCATCAGTCACCTCCTGTTTCACTCTTCTCAGTGGTCTTAGCATTATGTTTTCGCGTGGTTGGATAATTGCCTGTCTTGCGGATAATCTGGCTGGAGTGCCTATCCGTGCGAGGGAGTTTGGGGAGTAGTAATCTCCTACACCAAATCGCTGACTACTGACAACAGATCTCCCTCTATTCACTGTTTACTTTGTCTCGAAGCGCTTCACAATGGTCTCGATACAGACTTGCCGACGATGCTGCCCTTGCCACAAACCGCCCGCAGGGCGCAGTACAGTGGGGGCCAAGAACCACGCAGGGCTGTATACAACCATTTCCCTGGCACCTAGCCACAAGTTTCAGAGTTTTTAATCGTCACGGATCTTGTGCACTCACAAGGTCGCTATGTGGAGTGCGATTTGGTGGCGAAGCGACCGGTCTTTACTATTCTAGGATTCGTGGACTTTCGGCCTCCCAAAGCCTTCAATTGCTCCGTAACTAACGTTGTAGCATACGCTGTTGTTTCTTAATGTTATACAGAACTGCGATGAGGATGAACCGCTTGATCGCTCGATATCTCTACTTAAGCGGCCATAGCCTTGCAACTTTACGCTCTGCATCAACGACGTTGAGTACTTCGATTAATGTCAACCTAATCTATTGCACTAGCTTTCCGTCCCTAAACCCGTCATCCGCAGAGTTCTGTAAGATGTTGCGTGTGAACAAGCTCGGCGGGGCATAAGCCTTCGTTGGTCATTGTGCTCAAGTTCACGGCAAGCTTTCCAAGTCCCAGATTTTGATCTTGAACTTCGAAGCCGGCTTACAAAAGGCCACAACTTTCTGCTCATCCTTGGTTTCCCACCATCGCATTGAACATGCGGAATTTGATTTATTGCTACCTTTTCTAAACTGTACTTACAACTCATAAGAATGAGTTATTTTACACTTAGTACCCTTAATCTCCTTGCTCTATTTACTATTACCATCGCCGAAGCTCACGCACTGGACAGACGAGCAGTCAGTGCTCGAGATCTGTCCCATCCATTCACTATAGATGCCAACGCACCTGCAAACATGATAGACGGAGATCACTGTTACCCATCTAATGATCCTAAACGATGTACGCTCAACGCGAATTCCTATGAAGATGGAACTATTTGTAGGCGTCCGCAACGCCAACTGCGAGAACCCTGTCCAAGGAGCTCTTCCTAAAGGCTCCACCAAACCTGGCAAATCTGGAGACACCGAGTTCAAGTTCGACGGCGCAGACTACGCACTCAACCTTAAAACTTGGCCGCAGAGCTATCCACGACAGGGTTTTGGTTTCACCATCGGCAACGCACCGTTGGAGATTCCGGCTAGATGGGATGAGGCCAAAAAGAACGGGCCATCGAAATCGCTAATCACACTGTACCACGATGGAACTCAAGACGACGTCATGCAGCGTAACTTTGAATGTCAATACGATAACAATGTACAAATTCAGGGCGACCCCCACATCCAGCAGGAGACATTTACCGTGTATGGATGTTGCTATATTATCGAGTATAATTGCAAGGCGGGCGCATAATCCGCGGCGGCCGACATGACAGGCAACCTGTGCGTCGCTGCTTACCTCGCCTTGGTCCGACTTCTTGTATGCAGAGTCCAGCAGCTACCAAGTGCGATGTATAAATCTCCTAGTTCTCGTGACTACTCCACATAACTTCTATCGCCGTCTGAAAGAAACTCTCTATTCTATTGGTGTCAATGCTTCCCACATTCTTCAACCTTCTTTGAACAACGAACTTCTGTGAGAGCTAATGTGCAAATTGGTCGGATACACATACCAAGTTGCGCTAGGCCAGGTCATATTTGCCTCCGCGGCGCAGAGGAATTCAAAGCTACCTTCAGCTTCGAACCTCGTGCCAGTTTAACCACATGCTATTTTTACTAGGCTTGTAGGCTTTCTGTCCACTGCCTCCCTGTTGAAACCGCACCAGATTACGACACTAGGAGGCTATCTAGGGTATCACGACGTTTCCACGAATAATGGAGTTACCTAACTTAGAAGTGCTATGGGAACGCGGACATTTCTTTGGACGTGAAATTGCACCCTTTGTTAAGATGCTGTACAGAGACACTTCGAAAAAGGGATTTACTCACAGCACATGTTTTTACTTGTTCACAAGATTTTCTCAAATCTGTCTTTATTATTCAGCGACTGGATCAAACATCGATCGCCACTCTGGCTGCTGTTTCTGCAACTGAAATGATGTGGCAGATGTCCCGACTTGACCAACAATCTCATTGAGGACGATCAATTAGGCGTCCAAACTCTCCCAAGCCGTCGCCTACACCGGGGCTTCACCCAACTGACACGACTTTTGCGACTAGCCTCCGACATCTAGTCAGCATTTCAATCTCTATCTCATGACTAAATACCCAGAAACGAAATATTAAAGACCGAATATTGCGCCCAGCCTCTTCTAGATCTGAACCTAACGCAAGGACACCACAGTATCCTCCAGCCTCTGATCGCTCAGCCAGACCTGCCGCTGCCCTCCATCACGCTTCGGCCGGTAAGTAACTTATGCATAGCGGCTACCTTGCTGGATGGTCGCGGCGATTGGACGGGTCACGATAAAGACGAAACCGTATAGGCCTTTTTTACATCGCAGAAATTTCAATGTTCGTTTAGTGTCTGCTGTTGATGGAGACTGTGGAGGACAAGGTGGCTTTGCGCTCTTCTAAGTCCAAGCATGAAAGATGTAAGACAGTAGAAAAGATGCACAAAGACTTGCGGCTTCCTTGCCCCAAAATAGCTGCAGATCGTGTTAGACTCCACGTGAATCTCGGTCGGACTTTAAGGCTTGAACGTTTATATTGAGACTGGCGTCATTCACAAATGTTCCTCGTAATGGATCTCAATCAATCGGTGCAAGGGGGTGTTTGCTTAGAAGTTAGCTGGCTCTGCGTACATAATGTTGCCGCCTGAGAGGGTGGGAATAGGGTAATTCATCAACTTTTCGGCATATGATGATGCGCAAGGGGATATTGGGCCAGTCGGCTGTTCTGGGAGTGGAAGCTGTAAGAGCACATCTATATTCCTGCTTTATCGACGGGTGGTAGTAATAAGAGGGAGAGCAGTACCCCGCAACGAATATAGGGCACCGATGTTGTGGCCGAACCTTCGCCATACGGGGGGGACCATTTCCCTTTCAGCTAAAATTGCTCAGCAATGACGTATTGGAATACGATCTAATGATCTGAATGGAGATATAGAATTGATCTTCTTGTAACAGTGCTCGCTAAAAGACTTGATCATCGACCTAGGTTTGAAGCAAAAAGTACAGAGGAATACCTATGAAGCTTTACGCGGGCATAGGAGTCTGAGGGGTCGTCCGCGTGAGGCCTGGGGCGGAACAGATCTTGGCGGCTGCTTCGAAGAGGTTGCACTCTGCGAGCCCTTACGACACCATTCCTTTTTCTCTTTCCATGTAAACACAGAAATAGTGGCCCAATGCTATTGAACATCTAGAATGAAATTTGGCTGCCCTTACAATGATCGGAATACTCGCCTTTAGCTTGTTTTGCAGACTGTATTCTGAAGTGGCTCTAATACTTTTTTTTACCGGCGCCTGCAGGAGACTTAGCCATTGGTCTTGCCCCGGAGACAAGATCTCCTTGTATTTCGAGCTTGATTGTTCGTGTGACGTTTATCCAATGAAGAACTTACATTAAAACTTGCGATAGATTCGGTCATCAATCAAGGACAATGAAAGACATTGTAAAGAACATAGGCGCGATCCTTGTGGAAGGCTGAAGCCACACATGTCAACGGCGTTGTCTTAACTTTCAACAGCGGCTAAAGTTGACAATTCTTGGATCTTACTCATACGATAGTCCCTTCCCCAAGACTTTTAGATCGACTTTGACTTTTAAAGACTCTCTAAGTTACCTTGAAGCGCAACTATCCCCGCAAGGAGCGCCACTATACATTTGGAAAATATCATCAGGACCTATTATCTCTGACCTCGTCACCATGTCGACTTCGATTCCAAATCACACCCATGATATTACGTCTGGAACCTCTGAGGTCAGGAGTGATCTCCATTCAACCAGAATTTGGTTCACGGCCGGTGGTAGCGAACTGACCCCGACGCTAACACAGCTTCTATATCTCTCCACTAAACTTTTTGCAGACACCGGGTCAGAAAAGAGTGCGATTTGCGTTATTGAAAACATATCCCCAATGATTGTCGAAGACCTGACGAAAAATTGGGGTGTGGATCCAGGCTTCTTCTCTAAACACGACTCAAACCCCTTGCCGCACGATCTTTGGGACCCACGTGCCTGGACATGGAGCCCGGATTCTAAGTTTACAGACATAGAGCCCGAAGTCTATGAGAACCTTACAGGGATATTCGAATATTGGGAAATGAGTGCTTCATCGACCATTACCCGTCTCGATGCAAGATCAAGACAAATCTATTGTGATAGACGTTTTCTTGCTACAGACGGTCGGCCACCGCAGTCGAATACAATGCTATCCTACTGCCGAGTACATGCTCGCTTGTGTAAGTACTGATACGATACGCTGGAAAGTCACGCTAGATGTGTCAGCAGACTTGTTCCTTGTCGATGCACCCCTTTCCGCCCACGTCAATTCTTCTGACGCAAACCGAGCAACGCTCCGCTTCCCATACGCAAACAATAGAGGTGGCATCATCATCCCCCAGCTTCCCACCTTACCTTACTACAGTCTCTATGAATCTCTTATGTCTATCTTTCGCCATCCGTGGCACTTCGGGTTGCTCTTTAGTTTGACGTCCGGCGTGTTGCCAAGTAGTCCGCTCCTCTACGTCCTCTCCAGCTCCCTTTGGGAGACAAATCTACGCTTCCTCGATAGCGATATCAAGCGAATCAGTTTCAACGATATCCGCCGGGGCACCCTAGAGACAAATGACACTCTGCACGACAGGCGAGAAAGCCTTGCCAATTTAAGAGCCAGGCTTACAGAGACCACTAGCTACGTTCCAAAAGGCGTGAACAGATACATTCAACACCTCCCTTACTATTCCAAGAACACAACACATTCTCTGATGCTCACGCCAATCGAGAAGCAGGTCCATATGCTTGAAGATGCGAAAGCCCTCGAGGCATTCCTCATGGAGACATTCCAACTGCTGATGAGCACTATCAGCGTGCAGGACAGCCAGTTGAGCATTGATCAATCGAAAACCAGTCTCGAGCAGTCTCAACGTGGAATACAGCTGACCAGATTGGCATTCGTGTATGCTCCACTCTCATTTCTGGTCGGAATTTTTGGCATGAATCTGAAGGAATTGAATGGTACTGGCCCCTCGATCTGGGTATGTTTTGTGGCATTGGTCATTGTGGTTTTGGTGACCCTGGTGATCTTTGTGGGATTTAACTGGGCCTCGAAGAGAAGAAGGATGGAAAAGGAAGCAGAGAAGGTCAAGGATCCCTGAACACTAGGAAGTGAAAATCAACGAGTTATCTGCAACTGTCACGGCGAAACCTCAGAGCAACAGATACCTCCTTCGCCCACTCGATTTATGCGTAGCTTCTACCTTCCGCCGTTCTTGGCGGATGGCTCCAGCAACTAGCACTCAATCGACCTATCTTTGATACACGCCACCAGGGCCAAACGCCGACGCTAGCGCGTTTGCCTTCTTGAATAAGGCGCTCGACAGCTCTGATGAGGTCTACTCGCAAGCCGACTAAGGCCCAACCGCAACCTCCGACCACGCTCAAATCATCCTCAAGCATAGACCCCCACCAGCTCCCTTTGCACTGTCAACCTCAACCTGTAGCCGTCTTCCGCAGCATACTCACTCCTAGCAGTAAGATTCGTAGAAAGAAAGTTACGTAGAAGAAGCCAACATACCAGGACATTCTCATCAACAAGGTTAGCTGGAAGACTAGGCACACAAGTCAGGACTAAAGATAGAGACGGATCCCTACCAAATTAGATGGCCGAGAAGACACCTCTCAGATTCTTTTACTACTGTTATCTGTTATTGACAGGCGGTGTCCATATCTGAATTTGAGCTTTCAATTTTTCAGCTTTCTCGCACTCGTGTGTTCCACTGGTAGATATTCCGGGTATAGACTACACATTTTATGCACCTCGAGAATGATTTCTATGCGAACCAGACCACGTTTCGTGCTAGAATTCCGTCCGTTGCCGCGCCTTAGAAAGGGGGCACCCTTGTGCCCAGGCCTGCCCAGGCAAGAGTCCACTCAACATGGTCTTTTGATTCCTCGAAAAGCGGGTTTGACTAACGGACAGACGTTCTTCAAACGCCGGGGTTCCTTCTCAGCAACTCCAACACGACCTTAAAGCTCTCTCTTGGAAGAGACTCTGCCAACTACGGCCTTTTCTACCAAGTATCTCCGTCGTGCTCGTTTCCTTGAGGCAATTCCGACACAGCCGACTCGGCATTTTTCAGGTAGATAAAGCTGTCACCCGGTCTTTGCTACTGGTGTAGGTGGACCGCATTGCCCGATCTTCGCACCAGCAAGTTGTTCTTTGGGACCCTTTCGCCACACGAAAAGTCTCCAAAAGCGACTACACGAAGTGAAGTGAGCCGATTGGGTCCAAAGATCCAGCTTCTTCATTAGGAGTCTCATTGCAAAGCGTCTTGCACAAAATAGGAGTGACGAGGCTGGGAAGAGTCTTCGACATGAGACAAGAGCTCGCCTCAAGGCTCATAGGTCTAAGACGTGTAAGTTCCCGTTCGCCATCGGCGCACCAACAGGAAAGGGAAAACAAGTGGAGCTTCGAACAGCCTGATCTCAGCCAAGATTTACCACTGAGACAAAGTCACGTGCAATTGCGATACTTAACCCGTTTCAGATTACTAAATATGCTCTCCGGCTCAGAACATATCCCATTTCGCGAAGCAACTAATCATCTTTGCCTCGGTATGCACCAAACCTACCATAGGACCAAGAGCTGGTCTCCAACGACCGAATGTGCTTTAAGACTTTGGCGAGGTAGGAGCAACCCGTTTCCACCACTGTCAAAACCTCTAAGACCGTTTGAAATACGACTCGAGACAGTCTGAGGCAATCACCGCGTTCCTGCAAGGTACTTTAAGGTATATTAGGCAGTGATCATGCACCATGGAACCCTTCACCCACTGCAGCACCATAAACGCCCTTCACCCTTTGAAGCCTCTGAATTGGACCGTAGTACCTATCGAGATCAGAACGCGCTCTAACTCGACGAGCACTGCCAACCATGCCTTCAGCCACTGTGTTACCGGTATTGCGCGCCATGAGCTTATCTAAGGCATCATTCAACAAGCAGCTCTGATTAGGTATTCTCTGTTTTGTGGCGACCTTCAGCCTCGTGAGTCTGCCACCGAGGGCACAGCCACCGGCCCAGCTACATACACAAGATTCTTTTCCTCCTGTCTTCATGTGATTCATACAATCATAAATTGCTTATTTAGCGCCTAATTTTGCTGTGCTTATTTGCGACGCATGGCGGTCCCGATTGGAATCTCCGTTGGTAAGCTTTAGCTGATGAAGCACTCTGTAGCAGCGCGCGGAAATGCTAACATCCGCAAATTAGGGGAATCTTATAGCGACAATCAAGCTATTCAAAGATGTTGGAAAGACCCTACGACAACATGGGGGAGCACAAGCACATTACCAAAAGACCGTGCGAGATCTTGATATCATTCAAGCGATCCTGTCGCGACTCGATTCCTTCGCATCCCACTCTGGGAATGCCACACAGATAAACGCTATACGTGGACTCTCACAGCGTGTGAGTCATGAAGTCGGGATCTTTACACGAGAAATTCAAAAATATGAAAGAGCTCTGGGGCAGAAAGCACTGACCAGCCCACGACATAGCCCTCTCGCGAAGATCAAATGGTCACGGCAGGTCTCGTTACGAGCAGCAGAGCTGAGCGAATTTGTTGAAACACAAATCCGGCATATACAGATATTATTGGATTTAGATCTCAGGTACGTCATCGCTCCTTGAACATCTTGATACTTAATGCTACTAGTGAATCAGCTTCTGCTTCGTTGACACAGCTTACTAAGACCGCCACCGGATTGTCTCTTCTTCCAAGTCGGGATGATTTACAGATTCTAAACTTGTCGGCCTCCCATGACATACAGTTGTCAACTGATAGAACGAATATCAGGCTTGATAAAGTGGAGGACAAGGTGTTACAACGATTAGCCCAAATGGAGGCTACGATCGCAGCGTCGACAAGCACGCCATCTGCGATAAATCAAGAGTTCAGGAGTACTTTAGAAGATCAATTTCGAAAATATCAATTACCTAATGCTGCTCCGGCGGCGGCCCGACTGACGTTAACAATGGCAATACCCCAATTGCATATCTCAAATCACGACATTGCCGTACTCTTTCGACATCTGCTTGATGAGGTGGAAGTTGTGCTCAAGCTGATTTTCGCGTGGCTTTGCCTTTTACTGAGGGACCTCATCAAAGTCCTTCCACAAATGCTCTTAGTCGTAAGAGTCGTGCGTAGCTTGCCCCAGGCCATCTCGCTCGTCCTTCGCGATAACATGACTTTTGAGGACGCACTAGGTCTTTTCCACAGCCTGCAATTTCAACATTTCCGACATTGGAGGGTATTTGAGTCCTCGCTTCGTTGCATCTTTGCTGACCTACCTGGCATGCAAAAGATATTGAGAGGGCATTTTGTCTTAATTCCCGAGAAGGCTGCCACAGTCAGCTGGACTGCGTCGAACTTTGCAGAATATGTTAAGCCTGGTTTCGCGTTTAGAATGTCGATGAGAATTAGAAAATTGAGATTGGAGTACCCCGAATGCCCCAAAGATTGCGGCGGAAAGGTAGAGAAGGTATCAAGGCTCGAATTGCGCTGTCGAAGCTGCGGTCTTCGATACACTTCCGAAAATATGAAGCCAATGCGCCTAAAGGAAGACGAAGGAGGCAACAAAGAAGACAACGAAGAAGAACTCAGACGTGAAGTTGAAGAATTGAAATTCTTTAACCGGATTCACCTTGAAATTATTCAACCAAGTATACTTTGGGCAAAAGAATACGTTCTTGGTTTCGGTCAGTCGTAACCAACCTTCAATTAAGCGTCATTGAGGCTAAGCAATGCGCTCTGTTCCAGATGTGGGAGGTGGTCGCCTCTACCCTACGCTCTTGATAATTGAAAGCTTACTGGATAAAAATCGGGAACACGGGAAATATCTTTCTAGAAATCTTAGAGGCAGTGGGGATTATCCCTGGATAGAAAAGATGGTGGAAGCTTACGGCATCGGACCAGAATAACTCACCAAACAAATCCGCAGTCTTTCTCCCTTGTCACTATTTCAACTATACTGCAGGGACGCTTATGGGTGGGTATAGACCACTGTTCGAAGATATATGCTTCACTAATGATCTCGAACCAGCTGGCGATCTAATGGACTCTAAGCCCAAACAGGACCAGACCGCTTATCCCGGTGGATTCCTCGGAACACCGGCCCTTCGACTTTTAACTTAGGTACAGTGTCCAATGCACATATCTCCCATCCTGTCAGAATACGTTGCTCACAATCTTAGGGTAATTTACGGCCCCGCAAACAGAGAGGGGGTTCAAAATTATGCTCGGGACCCCCTCCCGCCGCCTGGGGTTGAGGGGAGGTTTTTATTTATATAGATATGTGTGCGTGATTCGGCGTCTGTTGGACTCGTTGACGTCGACGTCGATGTTTTCGTCGGGGTAAAGGTCAAGGTCAAGGTTAACGCTGATATCAAGTTCCAATGTCAATATTCACATTAACATCAATGTCTTTATCAACGTCAATATCAACATGAACGTCAACATGAACATGAACACGAAAAGTAAGAATACTCTGTCTCTGCATCGACAGTAGTGTTCATAGCACCATTGCTCGTTCAATCGATTCAAGTACAAAACCCCCACGCTTTTCCATCCCATCCTGCGCCTCCGACCCCCGATCTCTAACTCCCCTTACCTCCGATTTCTAACACCCCCTCTAACCCACCGGGAGTGGCGGCCCCCCCTTCTAATCCCAAAGCGGCGCCTGTATAAACTCCCCCGCCCTCTCCACCATATTCCCATAATTCCACTCTCCCCCTGAACTGCTGCTCTCAGGCGTGACCGGCGTCGCCATCATCCCGACCCCCGTCATCCCAGCCAGGTCTCCTCCTCCTCCTCGGCCGGCGGACGACTTCAAGGGCGGCCCGAACGGCACTCCGACCTGCACCTGCGGCTGTATTTGCGGGTAGTGTTTAGGGGTAGGGGCGCCGGGCGTGGCGAGCGCGGCGTTGAGTTTGGAGAGAGCTTGTAGGGACTTGGCCATACTGCGGGCCCAGTGGACGCCTTGGGTGTTTGTCTGCGGGTTGGTGGGGGAGAAGACGGTTTTTCTGTTGCCTCCTCCTGCTCCTGCTCCTCCCGAGAGGCGGGGATTCTGGTGGATGGAGGACGGTGCCGGGGCGGGCTGCTGGGTGACGCTAGGGCTCCGTTCCGCGTCAGAGGTGTGGAAGTATGTTTCCTCGAGGTTGGCGCGCTCGGCCATGACTGCCTCGAGGCTGCGTAGCAGGCCCATGATGCGGGTGTCCTGGTGGGATTCTTCGAGGACGCCGAGGAGGAAGGCGGCTGAGATGGCGCGCTGGATGCCGATCCAGGAGCGCGCCGCGAGGTTGCAGATCTTGTTGATCTCGAGGTAGGCTGTGATGGTCCGTTCGAGGCCACGGATGCAGTCGCGGCGGAGTTGGAGGGTTAGGGGATCGGTTTCTGTGAGGGCGTAGTGTTCATTGGCTTTTAGGGCTGGGCGGCATATCTCAGAGGTAATGTAGCCGGTGTGAAGTTTGAGGGCGAGGCGTTCGAGGTGGTCTATAGTGGCAACACACTGGTTCCTGTCGCGTAGATGAGGTGCACCGTCAAAGATAATGCGGGAGACTTCGTCCCGGTACTTTTGGATCCCGGAGAATGGCATGGTTGAACGAGGTGTCAGGATTCGGTTGCGGACGATTTCAAGGGTGAGCGATATTATTTGGAACATACATTCAGCGTAGGATCTATTCCCTGGCACTGAAGTCGGTTCGTATGGGATTGCAGGTTGGTGCAGAGCGGTGACTGATGGCCGGTCATAGGACATGCTAAAATGGGAATCTTGCCATGCAAGCGCCCACCAGACTCGTCCACGTTGCCAACGTTCGAGCTCCGAAAAGCGATGGAAATCTCCTTGCAGACCCATTGCAATGCACATTCTGGTCGTCATACCTATCAATGTTAGTTGTTTCCGGCGTATAGGAGAGATATGCGAATTCTCATACCAAGAAGTATGTATGAGCAGCCAGGGTTCATATTGTAGGAGAGCACGTTGCCTATTATCAAAAGCGTCTGAATAGCCTCGAGAGACGGATGCGCCATGAAGTTTGTCATTCGTAGCGTTTGGTATGCACAGCATACTTCGAACTTTGTGAGCAGTGGTCCCTCCTGGTGCGAAGTAGACTTACTGTAGACTTGGGAGGTAAGCTCCCGCTCCTTCACTCCGAGCCTCGAAGATTGGCAGCCCGAAGCCAGCACCGCAAAGAGAAGTCCTATCCAAGACAGTGATACACCCCAGGGTCTATCTGGACCCGAATCTGGAGGCATGTAGCCGCCTGAACGCTTCCTATTTTGCAGCATGACTTGTAGCTGCGCATCGAATCTCGCTTTGTCGTAGACAATTGGGTATATCGTACAAGCCACATCGCGGTAGAAAGTAAAGAATCTATTGCCCGTCAGCAACGCCCGTCGAAATCTTCTGTCTTCCATACTCGATACAACGCTCATCATCAGGCAAAAGCTTCAGCAACCCATTAATGTCCTGATTCGATGCATCCGTTGACCAAAGATCCACAAACGGATAGGTCGCCGTCTCATTATCCAGCCCCAGATTTGGCAAGATATTCTCTTCTAGCACTAATCTGGCCGCATCCTGGGAGCTTTTTGTCCTACCTAGGCCCGTCATGTACGCTAGTACGGACCTCGAGCCCAAATGTACGGTTCCTAGCTGTCCGCTCTCCGCGTGTATCCCTTCTCTTTCGCTCTCGTCAGACCGCGACTCGTCGTTGCGCTGCCCGCCGCCGTGGTTGCCACCTCGTCTTTCGGGACCGTGGAGATCCTGCATCTCGACGCGCATGCTGGTGATAGTATCTTCCATGGAGCGCAGGTCAGAGCACATGCGGTCCCATGTCTCCTTGGGGACAGTCACCTGGCCACCAGAGGGCGTGAGAGGGGCTTCGTGCAGAGGTGCAGAGGACCAGGCCGGCGAATCCATCCGGCTGTGGGCGTCGTGTTCGAGGTATGAGCCGCCGGCGCCAACTGCGATCTGTCTTCGCTTGGATGGGCGTTCGTATGAGCAGAGGTCGGCATGGTCGCGCTTGATGCAGGAGTCGCAGGGGAGCTGGCGGTCGCATTTCACCTATGGGGCAGAATTTTAGGGCGTTCCCTTCGAAAAAAGGGACAAAGAGGTGCCAGAGATACCTTCCGCTGGTGACATGGATAACAGGCTACACCGCGCCGTCAGTCATTCACTTGAAGAAGACCGTCCCGCTTGCGCGGATCTCAAAAGCAAGCATACCCTTTGGTTCTCTAGCCTTCCTCTTCTGTCGTATAATCGCATCGATCTCCTCTTGCGGCAGCTCGACCTTTGCCTCCATCAGTCCGTGTCCCAGCGGCCTCGTTGGCGGGGGAACATTGTGCGCTGTGGGGCTGTCTTCCTCAGTCTTCACGTTCATCATTGCAGCGAGAGGGTCTAAAGTGGGCCAGCACGCAGCGTCATCGAAAAGGCATCATGTCGCAAGCCAGTTCCGCCAGCTCAAAGATCTCCAGAATGCAACGAAGCTAACAAATATTACCGCGAAGGCGGACTAATTGAGAAATTCAATCAACAGCGGCGGGCCCGTTCGCGCGATCGACCCCTCTCCGACATTCCGCCCACCGCACGAGTGGAAAAGTCTTAGCTAAGCGGTTAAGCTTTTGGGCCGCCGCATGAACTCCTGGTTAGCTTCCATTGGGGCGCGAAGTCCCTCGTTGGCTGCAATCTCCAAGTCAATGAGGCCATACTGCATCATCTTGCAGACTGGTGGGATGTCATGCCTTATCTGGTACGAGGGCCATCTACTGCCAATTAAAAAACCTTTCTATCAGGCGGTGCTCTCAGGATTCATTGATGCGGGGCTACTAAGGCTTTTTAATGCTATTGTATATTGAGATTCTGTCTGAAGAGGCTGCTGAGTAGTCGCTGAAGGCGAAAGATGAATTTGAAGAAGGGTGTTCAGCAGGAGCATCTGGTAACTAGAATTCTTCTGCTCAGCTATCAACACCACCCGAAAAAAAGAAAGCACGCTTCGATCTGCATTAGAATACCAGAATCCCATGCTTTCGTGAACTCCCACAGATGCCCCGCTTCCTTCTTAGATGCTGCATGCCCTTTCACATTGTGATTGCAAATTGAACAGACATTAATGCTGAACTTGCTCAGAAACCCAGCCTTGACAGCGTAGAGAAGCGCAAAAGCACGGTCTCGATTATACTCTTCTTCACGCCGGCTTAATCGTCTCTCGGTGGCACTGGCTCCACCCTGCCCTTTCCGACCTCCTCCCAATTCGTGCTCAGAGACGTTCCACCACTCTCCTGATAGCTCTTCATCATAGCCCTCTTCGTATCCTCGTCAGCGCCGGCATAGAGCTTCTTGAAGAACCCATCAACTGCGTCGCCGCCGTAGTCTGATTCGACCCCCGAGTCAGAATCCTCGGCCTCTTTGTCGGATCCATTGGCTTCTTCATTCTCCTTGGATTTCTTGGATTTCGTGTCCTTCTGTTTCTTCTTCTTTCCCAGGTCGGCGGCGACTTTGTCCCAATCCTTCGGACCGGTGCGGGCAGATGTGGGATAGGAAGGTGCTGTTTCTGGAGCTGGAGTCGTCTGTGCCGCGAGGCCCTCTTTTGCGGTTGAGGCTGCCGCGGATGTAGGGTCATCGCTTGAGCCTTCTAGAGCAGACCATTTCTGACCAGCGTTTTTCTTCTGTAGACTTAGTTCGACTTTGGTTGACATGATCGAAAACTTCGACTTGTTAGGGTCGATAGCTGCGAACAGGGGGTCGAGCGTGAAAGTGAACGATGTAGATGGGTTTGAAGGGTGTGGGAATGAGAGATAGATTGAATCAGGTTGGATGTCGATTTCGGCTTTCTCTTTCGATACGCCTTTGGCGTACAGTGTGAGAGTGACAGCCTGATTGTTTTGATACCACTCGTGTCGGATCTTAGAGATCGTCGAAGGCGCAGCTGTAGATGGTCTTCTCGATGTTCCATATTCGACAATAGTCTCCGTGTCCACCATGATGTTAGTCGGGGTAATTGAATCGGTAGACTCGTTCGGACCGTTACTGAAGATCTCGGTCTTCGACCCGACAGCGTCATCGTCATCAGCATGGACACCAATTTTAGCATCCGCTTCTGCACCTTCTGTAGCAGTTTCAGCATCAGAAGAGCCATCATCCCCTGCGTCGAAGTTGAACGTTCCATCATCCTGAAGCTGGCCTTTGAGCTTCGTCGTTAGCTCTGACTCTGATGGCAAAGTCGCTTCCGGATATTCTTTTACCGTAACCTCCCTTCTTTCATCATCATCCGGCAACCCCTTCAGCTTGTTGTCGATCTTCGCCTTCCACATCTGGCCCTCCATCTGGTCTTTCTTGTTATCCTTCCCTCTCCACTTGACCATAGTCTCTAGCACGAAGCCTGCATCCCCATATCTCTCGAGCGAGAAGAGCGCTATGACCCTCCGCTGTTGCCCCGCCTGGATCTTCTCCCGCTTGGCACGCTTCTGGCCAAGCAACACGGCGTACTCGGCATCGTCGAGGGCGAGGTCATACTTTGGTCCATGCGGGGGCTTCAAACGAGTAAATGCTGTGGACCGTTGGACAAAGTAATCGGGAGAGTTCGGATGCTCGATGAGAGCTTTGGTGTATGAAGTTACGGCGGAGAGGGCGTCGGATGCCTGGAGCGCGGCAGCACCGCGGGCAGCGTAGTCCATAGTCAAGGCGATTTGGGGTCTGACTCCGAAGACAAGGGACAGAAACTCAAAGGCTGGACGTGAGAAGAAAGAAGTAGTGACTTGACAGGACTCTCGAGTAATGAGTAGTCCAGGAAGAATTTGAACTGGGGACAAGGCTGGCAGGACGTAGGCAACCCAGAGAAGCTTTTACGTGCCCCACGACAAGGCTACAAGTTCACCCAAGGGCCCGGGTCAAGCTAGATCTTCAGGAATACTCATCCAGTCACCACGCACTCACAACAGTGAAAATTCAGTTTTCCTTTCGAGGACGCAGCTAGTGTTCTATGCTTATTTCTGCCTTTGGCTCACCGAAAGAGAAGAAAGAAGAAACATTTAGAGTTTCGCTGTGGGGAGTGAGGGGAAGAAGGGTGGAGCCTGCGAGGAGCGTGGCCCGAACCGCAGACCGCTTCCTGTCGACAACGAGGCTCTTCCTGTCGGCAGCTGAATCCATGCTCTTGATACTAAGGCTAAGCTGCAAATGCCTACAGCTGAACTCATGAGCTTGGTACTAGGGCCAAGCTGTAAATACCCACACGATTCGAGGAAACCATCTCTCACCGGCTGATCTCGGCAAACTCCTTGTCCACGCTTTCATAATGGTCAAAGAACCCTTTGAACAGCTTGACACCTAGCCCCGGATCTAAGCTCCCCGTCGTCGCTCGAATAGAATGCATACTCAATTGGCAGATGCCGGCATCCACTGCTCGGAATCCCAGCTGCGCGCTTGTCATTGGCCCAATTGTCCCTCCACTTCTACTATCGTTCCTTATCTGGAATCTCTGAAGCGTTGAGCCGCACTTGTCAGCCACCCTCTGGAGAAGCGCTGTCGAGACAGAGTCGGTGGTCATGTGGCCATTTGAGTCGTAGGAGACAGCTACGCCGACATTCAGCCGTGCACGGTGGTGTTCAAGATGGACTTCGAGGAAGTTCGGATTAACCGCATGGCAGACATCGGAGCTAATCATGAAGGAATTTGCCAAAGTCTGGCTCAAGAGATTGGCGCCACAAGGAACATCAGCAGATGAAGCAGTGGCCTCGCAAATCCGCCCAATTGTGCTGCCCATAAAGTTGCTCCTGGCACCCTGGCGCAGTAATGAGCCAATCTCTTCGTCGTCGAAGCAGCCGATCATCTTCACGATCCCAGTTGAGGCAGTGTCAGGTGAGGCAAGAAGAGCCTCGATGGCAGCATAGCAGCAGAGTTTGTCATCAATGCGTCCTGCAAAGATAAGGTCCTTCTTGAGGCCACCGAGTTGAGCTGGCTGGGAGTCGAAAAGCTCAAGCTCCCAATTCATTATGGAAGCATAGTCCTCGATGCCAGCTTCGTCAGCTATTATTCGGACAAGGAGTTCGGGTTGGGTGGCAGCGAAGGTTCCTGCTGGGATTTTGGAGGAGAGAGTGGAGGGAGATTCTCCCATGATGTCGGAATTATCAAGTCCTATGATGGGAACCATCTGCGTCTCCTTGTTGAACGGCCCATTGGCGACAGAGCCGAAGTGAGGTGCGAGCGTTGGTATTCTTGCAACTGGCCACCCTAGCTTGACGAGTTTGGTCTCAATCTTGCCGTCAGAATTCTTGACGAGTATCTTTCCCCCAATCCCTAGATCTCGGTCCCACCAAGTCTGATTGAGTGCGCCAGCATATGGAGCCACACCCAGCTGCATGTATCCTTCCTTTGTGGTCTTTTTCGGTATCGGCTTTAGCTTTGCAGTCAAGGCATCAACGTGTCCTGCAACTATCCCGACACCATTCCCTGGCTTGTAATTCTTGCCCACAACAAACGCGATAAGCCCGCTTCCGTTGCGCGTAGTGTAGTACTTCCCGCCAGCTTTGATCTTGTCCGTCCATAGATCTCTTTGCGATAGATGTGTGAAACCTGCAGTGGACAGTGCCGCAGCGAAGGCATCGACGGCGTGAAAAACAGTCGGATTTTCGGTCATGAAGTTGAGGAAAGGCTGAATGTAGGCCTCGGGCGCAAGAGGTTGGGAGGTAGCTGGCAATGCATCCTGAGCTTGCGGCCGGAGAGGTAATGATGTGCTTGAGGTGTTTGGGATGCTGTTTGAAGGAGTCTTTCGTTTGGTCATTGTCAAAGTTGTGATTGAGACAGGGGTCAAAGATAGGACAGACTAATTCTTCGAGGCTTTCGTTGTAGTCTAGGCGAAAGTGAATGTCAATGAACGAGGTATCATGCTAGGGGCGATGTCCTTAAATCCAGGAGCTACACCTTCCGCTTTGGTCGAACGACAACAGTATCCGAAGGAGCAGATGACGGGCCGGATCGCATGACTCCATATCATCCCTGCTTTCCACTCTGTTTCCCTGTCTTTCTGCAACTCACTGCTCGTCGAATCAAACCCACGCTCCCACATACTTTCGCCTTCCGCCGATCTTATGGAAGGTAGCGGGGGCGTCTCAAGAAACGCATTGTTTCACCACATCATCTTTCCCACTGGCACCGAGCTCGAGCCACTACTTCCATATCAGCCAGCAAAGGAAATTCCGTTTGGCTTGTAGAGGGCCTTCTCGGTCGTGTTGGAACATGTCAAGAATTTAGGCGTTATTTTCAAACGCTAGTTGCAGGATACTGAGTGTTCCAGGGTAATCTTTGCCAGTGGATTGAGTGATAGATTTTGTCGCCCGTTTTCTCTATAGCATATTGAGTATCCATCTCTACCGAGCAACTCCATGTTTGTGTCTTGAAGCTAATTCCACATCTTACACTGCTTTCATCTTGTTATCTCCAGCACCCGGATCGCCCCTGCAGAAAAGAAGTCCATACCCCATCAACCGCCCAGAATCGTTCCCACCAAATTCACCAAAATATGCAATTTCACGTTCAACTATCGGATCTCCAGCACCCCAGACCCAATCTAAAACCTCGGCTGCCTCATGAAAACGTGATACCCACTCTCTGCCTTGACCCATTGCCCCGGCTGTAAATCGGTCATGCATTCATTCATCGTCCTCAACGTGTAGCTCCCATCAAGCTCACGGCACCAGAACTGCTGAGTTGAGGACGACTTGTACGGCAGTACGGCAACTTTTGATGCTGTCAGACCTGCAGCGGGCATGCAAGACGCAGCTGGAGGTGATGTGTTATGATGTTGGTGGTAGTGGCCGGAGTAATGACCGGTGCATTGAGAATGGGACTGAGCGGCGGTGCAAGGCGTGGCGCAGGCGGTGGTACAATAGTGGGTCTTCCATGAATCAGTCTCAATGCTTGTACCTCAAGATTTGAATTTGTACTTACCGGAGCCGGAGGATCAGGTGGCTTGTAGTACATGGTGCCGGGTTGACCAAAGCCCTGGTAAGTAAGCCATTGGTAAGTCGTCGGTGTGTTGTAGGTGGTGGTGGGGTAAGAATAGTAATTGGGATATGACGGTACTTGAGTCCATGCTGGTCGGTCATAGGAAGGAATGTATAGCTTGGTGAGAGGTAGGCTCGGTGTCGATGGCTCACAAACATGTGTTGTCGATGGCGCGTCAGCCCAGTAAGGCTGACCGCTAACATCCGTATACCAAGGCATGGTTTAACAGCAGTGCCTGAAGCGATGAAGATGAAAGCAAGTTTTCAAAGTCCAATTCTTTCTGTTGGTTTGGAGGAGAGAAAGTGGGAAGTGAAGTAGGGAAGGCACGTGGCGGCTATTGCGGTGGTCGCGGGCTGTCAAGGCTGCCTAGTATTCACTTACCTGATCGTCCCACCACTCGCTCTGAGCATTGTTGTCCACGAAAATCCATTCGTTTCGTTCCAAAGGAGGTGGTGGCTCTTGGAGAACAATGTCCTTGAAGGGCCAGCAGCCAAAGGGGAGGCACATTTTGAATGCTTGAGAAGGTATTTGGATGAAAAGAGACCTGGCGTGGGGGCAAGACTTGGTAGAAAGAACGAGGTCAATTCAGGAAAAGATATTGTTGACAACGTGAAGAAGGGGCAAGTGAAGGCTGGCGGGGGGGGATAAGGCCGACTGAGATATTAGCGCTGTCTCTCACCACTGGCGGCAACCTTGATACGCGCCTCACCGATATCTTTCTAGACAAGGTCCAAGAGTCGAACTTGAATGTGAATGTAGCCCCGACATCCCTCCGGAAGCCGTTGTAGATTGCGACGCAGACAAATTATAAAATCGCAGTCTTGCCTGGAAAGGAAAATATTGGACACCAAAAACCATTCTTGTGCCTATGTTTAGGAACAATGTTTAGAGGGTTAGACCGAACGCGTGAGAACTCGAATTCCAACTTGAAAATCGAGATGCAATGCGTCTTTCACCAACCACTCTGTCCTTTTCCTGGTACCTTTAGCTGCCAGTCAAAGCCATTCTTGTCTATACGTATGCCCCACCTCGCTGCGTATCATTCCCACGGCCTTCATTGCCCCAGGAAGATACAGTGTCATCCCCTTCAAAGCGGCTTTGAGCTTTTCCGGCATCAGACTGTTGATTTGTCCCACCTCTCTGTCTACCTGTGGCTAATGCGGTTCTCCTCCTGCGGACCCTTCTTTTCGCAACGACCCTGACAATGCCCTGCCACACTCTCATAGCGCTTGCCACATCCACACGAATACTCAAAATTTGGATCGCCGTTTCGTCGGTCCTATTCGTCAGGAAATGGATCGCGGCCGGTGGATGTTCCGGTAGAAGACTCAACGGCGATTGCGGTCACGTCATCCTTGTTATTTCCAAAGTCTTAGGCTGGTGACCCGCTTGGCAGTGTTGAACGCTGAGGAAACGATGTGCTTTATTCGGGATAAATGCAGAGGTCATGGCCACAGGTAGTAGCAACTGGTTCTGAATGCCTTGTCTCTCTGCCGAAGGACGCTTATTGTCGCTAGTATGTAGGGAAGACTCATCAATCAGAAGCCTTCTAGGTTTCTAGAGAAGCAGAGATAAATGAGACTGTGGAAGCAGTAGGTGTTCACGAGTAGATAATATTACAATTGCACATGATGCTTTCTGTTTGAGAGGTCTGTCATGTTGCGTATGATGACGAAGCCGTCGGTCCGTCGGATATTCTCAGTGTCTCGTGTTTATCTCAGTCATTGTAAAACTTAACAAAGCGAATGTCTCTGGACATACCGAAGATCGATTATTGACGTCTCTGTAGACCACAAGCGACGGGTCTGGCGCCCCGCTGTCGCTTCAGAATCTAAGTAGACGGCGCTGATAGTCTTCAGTATGAGCCGGATGATGCACTTCTGCGATTTTCGACAGAACCTTGAGGAGCTGCTCTTTCGTCGCTCCTTTCCCAGTCGGATTTTGCTTCGTTGGCTACCTGTACAAGACCGAAGAGAGGTGAAGGGTAGGATGATGAAAAAGTTATTTATCGCAGACTGGAAGAAATCTATGGTGGCAGGAGGCACTGGACGTTCACCAATGCGAGCCCGTAAGTGTGAGCAAAAGTTGGGCCACCAGGACCCTGAAATGTGTCGTTGGCCGGACTCAACGCTGGTAAGTGTTTCCCACATATCCTTAACCAGCAACGATTTATTGAAGGGGTCCAGCGATATACGAAGGGTTACGACAGTCCTCGATAGACTTCAGACGAGTTCGGCGGGGTTATGACTGGGAAATTGCCTATGCACGTTGGCATGAAAGAACGTGGAGGCTGTATGACGAACGGGTTCTATCACAAAGTATCTGAAAAGTAATGGTTGGAAGCGAGGGGAGCCTTGGCTGCAACAATCGTACCTCGTCGTTAGTTGCGAACGCCATGCACTATGGGGGAGGTCCTGCGTCATAGTCATGGCTTGAGCTCCCTTTGTTTGATGGCACGAACCGTGACGAATCGCTGTCAAGTGGTCCTCCCCAACACAAGGAAATTTTCTCCGATCTCTCAAACTGTCTTGCGGCCACAAGGAAAAAGAATCGTTGTACACCACGAAACGGCAAAAGGACGAGGAAGGCATGTGAAGAGCGCTGGCTGTCTTGTGATGCCATCCCTTGCGTAGCAGTACTGAAAGGCTATCAACGGATCAGGATGCGGGACAATCTGCGGGATCGGGTTTCAGCTGAGGTGTACACACAGGGGGCTTGTTTTTCCGGCTGGCAAGCGGCTGCTGATCCTTTTTGTGAAGCGGTGAGTAATGACGTACGCCGGCATCGCGCGGTTCCGAAAGCTAATCGCAATTGAATGGTGTACAGGGGGCAGCAGTTAGTGACACCGTCGGTAGCAGCAGTCGCGTCACATCTTTGCTAAGGCTGAGAATATTTAGCGAAGGTGCAGCTTTTGAAGCATTTCGCATGGCGCTCCTATGCACGAAGCCGACTCACGAGCGTCCCTTGATCCGCGAGGAAGTACAAGATCGAAAAAGAGGTCGTATGGATTTGACGGACGGGGTTCTAGGTGCCGCTGCAAAATTCCCCTTCGCAAGATGGCCACTAGAGATAGAATGATCGTCAGCCCATACATTCAATATTCGAAGCCGAAAAAAAACGAGAAAGGTAAAACATTAAAGCTCAAGATCTCAAAGGTGAACTTTATGAGAGATTAGAGTTCAGGGTATGTGAACCTACCGTGTCCAACAATATTAGATAACAAGCAACAACGACAATGCGAAGAACATTTCCCAAATCTAGCACATGTAGACATATACCTAGCCTTTCGGTCAGATTTAGTCGTCAGAACCTGAAACTGCCAAGTGCGATCCAGATTGTCTTCAAAATTATATGCCTTGCAGCCACGCGTCAAAGCCGTGTACATATTGAATGTTGAAAGTGGAAAGTTGCTATTGTTACTCTCGTGTTCGAATGATACAGGATCCGCGGGAAGGCCATCGTGATTCTCATGTCGTGGATCTCGGCGATGTCCGGAAAAGTGAAGAGAAATTTTGTGGAAGGACTTGATTGTCAACCAAGCCGATTGAAATAGGGAATGAGACAGGGGTGTGTAAAACTGGTCAGACCTTCAACGGCACGGGTAAGAGGGACGAACGCGAAGAGGACCAAAATCGGATAATAGCAGGCGGGAAAGTTGACGAAAGAGGAAGAGATGAGGCTGTTGCCAACTAATTCGATTCGATCGTCTTACTAAATGTAGTAAGGGTAGTTCTCGGGGAAACGATTGAACCGATAGGACGTGGTAGGTCCGGTGCGCTTCAGCGATATGCAGGTTCCCAGATACGGTCACTGGTCGGGTAAATGCCGGAATCCGTGGGCTATCAGGGAAGCGAGGCACAGCCGCAAGCCTTGGTGAAAAGGAAGATAGATTTCCAGGGCTTTTGTCTGACGGGCTATCCGACAATATAACATGTGGAAAACAGCTTGATTCGACGCCACTGCCGGGAAGGGAAGCTGTAGCCGTCCCAAGATTTGTCTGGGTAATGGTGAAGCGCACCCTCAACAAGTGACGCGCGCAAAACGAATTGGGTCACACGATCTTTCAGATGCATTTCCCTTGCGAACACAACCTCAGACTTGACTTTGGAACATTCTGAAATAAATGTACAGCACAATTCGAGGAGAAAATATTTGCTATTTTTGAGATTTCGATTTTCCAAAAAAGCGAGGGCAATGCGTTCCCCCCCCCCCCCCCAAGGACTCTGTCCAGAGAAGAAAATTGCAATGCAAAGAAATCAGTCAAAGAGAAAGTAATTCTAAGTGGAGAAGCTTTCGAGAACCTCCTTTTTCCTATATTCTGAGCCGAAGGCTTTGACTTCGGCGTAATCAAATGTTGAATATGATGATAGCCTGGGCAGTCTCCAACGTAGATGGATAGCCATCACTCCTGCCTAGAGGGTATCAGGCGCCAATGCTCCGAGGATTGCCTCGACCTCCAAACGGAGGAGGTTCGGGACGTGGTGGGCTTGACGAATTCGGATTGATGTCGTCCGTTGGATGATTTGTATTGGACGATGATTTGGTTGCTGAGGGCTGCGGGCAACGTGAACATGGAGTAGCTGTCCATCCTGATCCATTACAACTGGTACATTTGGTACCATTCCGGCTGCATCCTTTAGTTGTTGAAGAATATCTAGGCTGCGGAGCCTGGAATGGGGCTATACCTTTGGTGCCCAGCGCAACCGGTGCACGTGGCCATGACCAGGCCATCTAAACATTCAGATCGACCACAACGCGACATTTTGGGCACAGCAGTGGTATGCTGTAACACCAAAGGCGTTGCAAAAGTTTTGAAGGAGATGAATGGTGGATAAGGCGGGGAAGACGTATCTTAATTCCGCCCTTAAATTCTAGTTGTTATCAGCCGAATGGTCGAAAGAAAATCAGACTGATCGCTGGAACTGAAGTGGCTTTATATACCTCAACCAAGGATCGGTGGGAGTAGACTGGGTCTTCTTTGAACAATAGCACACCAATTAAAGATCATGTAACTAAAAGCATTCTTAAGGGGGTGCAGCGGTAAATTGAATAAGCACATCACCTCAATTGACGCAGTTGTGCAACATGATAGTAGAACAGATGTACGATCCAGGGCCACCAAGCCTTGCGCTTCTCCTGATTTGCAGAACGATTCCCCATTCTTCGGAAGATCTCCGTATTCTGCGGAAAGACTAAGGGCAGCGGTGGCCTCGGGAACACCAGAGGGGCATTTTACGGAACAGTATCAGCCAGTGCTCCCAATATCTGTGAGCCGCTGCATTTCTGCCTCTTGTGCCTTAGCTGTATTGGTAGTGGTTGCAAAACGGGGCGTAAACTCAATTTTAAACGCTAAGAGATTGAGCAGATCTTGCTGTAGATATGAGAGATTTAGATGCTAATCTTTGTATCACGGTGCATGATGCTGCACAGCTCATTTCATCTGATGCACTTACGCTAATATGTTTTAGCGTCTGCAAGACAACCGTTGTCTTGACAGCTGCTGCCCTTGCAGGATTGGCTTTTGAAAGGCGGACATGTACCTGCAAGCTCTAATGAGCTGAGACGTTGTACACTATTCCATTTCAGCGGTGAAGGATCGCAGAAAGCTGAAACACGGGACTGAGGTGTAGGAACAGTCCGATAACATCGTTACGTTGCCTCGTGGACGTTTCAACCCGAGGAACGATCCGGATCTATAGTAACAAGCACATGCCCATATGCGAGAAGACCTCGTGCTCATTGACGTGAAAGCCACAAGCGTGGTCGTGCTGGGCCAGCCAAAACGTCGGAACGTTGGTTTCTCAAGAGAGACAACATGTCACCGCGATTGACACCTTGGAGCACTGGCATTATTGTGGCGGCAACACCTTGCTTAAGCGATGGCTCAGCAAAAAGACAAAACGATAGGTCAGATTGGATGCATGGCGTCGATCGATATGCCCAAGACCCCCTGTCACTCCTGATGTAGCCGCGCTGTTAGGTCACTTGATGCATGCTTTGATCAATGGCGACCATGAATTGTTCCGCAGGTCACTGCCCTCGATTGGGACCACGAAAGCGAGGTTGAAGATAGTGGTTCCACAGAGCTGTTGTCGCACTGAGACAAGTACTCATGCGACTTTTCAGACGCGGAAATCGATGACGTTCTGCCGTGTCGAGTTCAATGAGAGGAGAAGAGAAGAGAAGAGAGGGTGTCGCTGTGGCGGACGAAGCTGAGGCGTGTGGTACGGGTTGAGGACGAAGAGTGCAAAGGGGAACGGTCTCAATGTCTCCGGTTGCTCCTCAGAAGGCTGGGCTTGGCACCACTGAAGCCCAAGGTTGGCGCCGCAAAGTCCGGCAGGTCGGAAACTTTCGACTCTCGCTCCTCTCCGCTTCCCTTGGAGCTTCCGAGGTTTCGCAGTCCGGCGGACTCGATTCGTCGGGCGTAGGTAGGTGTCACCGGCAATAGGGAGCAGATCCTTTCGAGTCTCAACAAATTCATTCGCAGCTGCAGATCGCCCTCGTATCTAATCGATTGTTCGTGTCAAGTGACCCTCGAACCTCCTTCAGACAAGATTTGATCTTCCACGTGATTCCGGCCGAGCGGGTAGACTCCCCTTCATCATCATGCCTCAACCGCCAGTCCGCCGCATCGTCACTGGCCATGACAAGAATGGAAAGGCTGTCTTCGATGCTGACGATCTCCTTGAGCCAACCTACGTCCTGTCTCCCGATGGCGCTCCTCCGAAAGATGACCAGATGGGCTTCACGCTTCCTTGGCGGACCGACGACGTTCCCGCTTCCGTCCAGGGACCAATCCCTGACCTACACGGGAAGATGATCCCTCTTGCCGTCGACAAGGGCGTGACACTCCGTGTCGTTGACTTTCCACCCGGCGGCGAGCCACTTATGCATCGAACGATCAGTCTAGATTTCGGCATTGTCTTGAAAGGCGAGATCGTCTGTGAATTAGACGATGGGGTGGAGAAGCTATGCAAAGAGCATGACATTGTTGTCCAGCGAGGGACCATTCACGCATGGAAGAATGTGTCAAGTGAGACTGTCAGAATGATCTTCTGCCTCATACCGGGGAAAGAAGTTACAATCGATGGAAAGCCTCTCGGAAAGGACAACATTGACCAGCTTGAGGAGAAATAAGACAGCTATCTGGAATGAAGACGGAAAACCTGTGAGACGGATTGGCCTTCCCCTTCAACAGGCGATTGTCACAGCTGCAACATATACATTAGAACGACACGACGTGATGAGATACTGACCTTACTAATATATGAGATTTCAAATGGTTATCTGTTTCACTCCAAGCAAAGTCTTTGCATTTGCAAATTGTTCCATTTCTCCAAATTTAGTCTTGTGATCTACCATTGTTGGGTATGCTCAATTCGCCTTGAAAAAACCGCGGGTCCGTTTGAGGGCTCTGGAACCGATAATTTGGACTCTCTTAGGTATTCCTTCGCGGGCCACAATGTTCCAACATTACCCACAGCCATTACAATTGGCACCCCTCTCTGCGTCTTTGTCTGAGAGCACCTCGAGCTCGCTTGCCTTACCTAATCGTTCCGAACTAAATTGCTGCGACTATGGGCAGCTATCTTAGCTAAATGCCAGGAAAATTTTGGACAAGACGCATGTGTTCTGACTGATACCGCTACCGAATGGCTCCAATTGTCAAGACCTATCCGGCTGATGTTACTGTCCGCTAGGAGCACCCAAAACATGATTTCAACTGCTCCGCCACGTCTGCTAAAGATCCGGCGATGCCAGCCCCAGTGTCCTCTCATCCTTTGTTGTCCCAATTCTCGTCCGCTTCACCGCACATTCCTGCACAATATCTTCTTCGCGGAGCCCGACCATAAATCGTCACCTTGTCGCACAATCAGCTCCTGCCTCTATACTAAAGGTTCAAGAGCTTCCTCTTACCCATAAACGTTCTACACCGCCATCACTTTGCACATGCCGCTCCACTTCCCTCTATTCACTTCTCTCTTGTTCTCCATACTCTGCTTCTCCTCTGCACCATCTCCACCTTCAGTACCATCCAACATTCTTCCCTTCTCCAGCCTCCTCGCCTCCGACGCAAGCACCGCCCTGCGAAGAGTCTCGTAGTGCTCGACTTCCGCCGACAGGCCGGCTGGGCGGTGGAACGGGTACGTCGCCATTGTGGATGAGGATTAATTCTGCTCGGTCGTGGAGAAGATCTGAGTTCCTTCAAGGATTTAAGGAGCACCACCCTAAGGACAGCGCCGTGGTCTTTAGAGGTCCGTTGGTGAAGTGCCCAGAGGACTGCAGTTGCAGGGCTTGAATGTCGACAGAGGTGGGTCGTTAGAACAATTATGTCAGGGAAAAGGTGACAATTCCCCGCGACCTCAAGTAGATAGAAATATAGTCTTCAAGCCGGAGCAGGCAGCGTTTTTTTGTGGGAAAGCTTCTGTCTCGGATCTCTGAAGAGTTCTTATCTCATCTTCAATAAACAGCGGGTGTGCCACTCTTTTATACCTCTCCCTCTCCCTTCACTCTCCCTTCTCTACCTCCCTTCGCTCACCCCTTATCGTCTCGTCCCCCATTGCACACCACACCGCCCGTCTCCTCTATCGGTCCATCCCTCCCTCCCTCCCGTTCCGCCCAGCGCACGTAGGCCCATCTCCCACCCGCCTCTCCACCAAACCCTCATCGCCTCCCTTAACAAAAACTCAAAGTCATCACATCGAGATCCACCAAAATGCCGCCCCCCAAAACACCAACATACCCACCGTGCCGGCCGTGAACGGCCCGCTGCAACCAAAGAAAAGTGAAACCCCGAAGATCAGCCGGCGGGCCATATCCACCCGAAGCACGCCATTCATCATGATGAATACAGGACTTTCCCGTCGGCATCGGGGTTTTTCAGTTTTGTGCATGATTGATCATACGGCATTTTGGTGAGAATCCGATGATCAGAGTGGGAACGGGAGTTGGGGCTAGATCTGAATGGGGGGTGCGAGACGCGTCTATGTGTTAGCCTCAATTATGAGGTTGATGTGGTACGACCCTGCCAGGAAGGTGTTCATTTATTGTGCTGGTGGAATGTTATGGTGGCATTAGTCAGTGGTCATCTCGAGAAGATGTTGAATTGTTTTTGGGTGTGTTTATGTACAGGGACAAGCGGTCGTTTAGATTGTATGTTCACGTTCTAGTTTTTCTGTTTTCTTATTCCACTGCTTCTCAAAATCGGCAGATATAATTTTACCAGTACCTCCCCTGGTCTGCAACACCGCTCGCGGCCGCAAGGTCATCCGCGTTCAACAG
Organism: Pyrenula aspistea; assembly: GCA_021030945.1. Taxonomy (NCBI): domain Eukaryota; kingdom Fungi; phylum Ascomycota; class Eurotiomycetes; order Pyrenulales; family Pyrenulaceae; genus Pyrenula; species Pyrenula aspistea. The sequence continues at coordinate 94,292 of JAGFML010000048.1, read as the reverse complement.
CCCAACCCCTTCTCTCACGAGCGTCTCCCAGATCGCGTTCCTGGTACTGATTGGCCAGGCCGGCGTGTCCCAGTATCGCACTCTGATACCCTTCGCGGCCGCCGTCGCAATCTGGCTACGCAGTGTTGCGAGCTGCGTCGAGTTGAAGGATGTGCCATTGATGGTGCCGAATTGCGGTTCAAAGTCGGTGCTCGCGATGGGCGAGACGGCCGCGGTCAGGTTTGAGAAGGTTGTTCCGAGGGTTGGGATCGGGGCATCCCAGAAGTAGTCCCGTGAGGTGAGGGGCTGGACCTGGTCGAGCGGCGTGTTGCCGGTCCCGATGACCGTCACGGCGCCTGGGGTCACGCCGGAGGATGCGTTGTATGTGGTGAGCCAGCCGCCGTCGCGGAGGGGCTGGAGGGCTCTGACGACGTAGGGCCAGGTCTGTTCGCCGTTGGTTTTGACGTCGACCCAGAGGTAGAGGGTCTGAGAGCTGGCAGTGTCGAAGACGCCGTTTTTGGTCGGTGAGGAGACGAATTGGGAGGTTGGGTTTTGGCGGTGGAGAGTGTCGAGGATGGGTTCGATGTAGAGGGAGTGGAAGGTGCGGGCAGGGGTGAGTGCGGACTGTTCATGGCCGACGTAGAGGGTGTCGCCGGAGAGCCAGACATCGGATTCAACGGAGACGCAACCGTAGGAGAGGGCAGTGTAGAAGGGGAGGTCGCGCCAGTAATCGTTGTGGGAGTGGATGGCTTTCTGGAGAACTGTCAGAAGTGGGTACCGGGACGTGAACATGCAGATTCATTACAGGCATGATTCCTTTTGTCAAGTCGGTCGGATACGTGTAAGCTGGCGAGTTATCTGTGTTGGCCAAAATGTTCTGAAAGGTTGGAGACAAATCTAATTGTGGTGTTGGTACTCCCGCCGCCGCGACAGTGGTGATGCCGACAGCGGCGATGGAGAGCAGGCAGGGCATCATGGCGGCCATAGCAGGAAGTAACATAGCCCAAGAGCTTCACGCTGGCGACAGCGACTCCATTCCATTTTATTATGTAGAAGCGAGCCACAGAGCCGGAGCTTCCAAAGCTCCGTCATAGGCGTCCGGGGTCTGGCGGGGCTTCTCCAAGCCCAGGCCAATACGAAAGCTGATCGCTGGCAACGTGCGCTTGTTCCTGTCTAATTAATGACGCCAGTAGTAAGCCGGTCAGCGGAATAACGTGAGCAGACATCCCTAGCTATTGCGGCTTCTGGCATGCACATCACGCTTATTTTACACCCCCTTTACCTTGCAGCGAGCTTGACACTGAAACCAGATGCCTTCGTCATGGAATATCAAGGGGTATAGTTCCAACGTACTCGTTGTACGCAGAAATATTGAGCGATGGCGTGTTCTTAGTGGCGTGGTAGTGAAAGCTCCCATCACCCTCTGAGTCCCATGTTGAGCGCGCATTCTCATCGCGACCCCACACTGGTAATGGACAATGGCCACCCTTTACCACGAATTGCTCGACACGATGCCGCAAACCTGTTGAGGCAGGGAATGGCCCTTCGTAATCTAAACAGCCGACGTAGTTGGACGAGTCCCAGCTATGCCATTTTCCGTCATCTTCTGGAACCGACCAGTTGCCTTCAATTGAGAAATGGTCGAGTTTGAGATGCTTCTGCAAGAGCCTCAGGATCCAAACTAACGAGCCTGTTTCCATATGTCCTTCTATGAGGGTGAGAGATCGAATGCTCGCTAATTCTATAACGAAGGCAGCGAAATCATCCCAAGGACAGATGAAGTTGCGAAGGGTGAAGGTTTGTAAACTGGGAGCCCATGACCGCGGGAATCGGTCGAGGTTGGTAGTGTCAAACAACGCGAAAGAAAATTCGCTCCTCCTTGCTTCTGCAAAGCTTAGAGTTAGCTCCTGCAGATTGCGACTCAAATTTAGCATTGTCATCAACCGTAGGCTCCCAAGGTCACGTCCCCTGGTATATATGGCGTCGCCGCTCCTCTCTAACCAGTCGGAATGGGGAAAGGTAACAAATTCAAGGTCCATGGCAATCAGCGGCGCTATTGCAGCGTTAAAATCAGTGTGGATTCTTGCGCCTTGTACTCTGTCGGTGCTGTCGAGATCAGGCAGTAGAGTTTCGGAAGATAGAATTTCCCTTGGTAGATGTGTGCTGACCCGCTTGACGCCAATCTTTGGCCCGTCATTCTGTAGCATGCGAAGCGCACGCACTAGAGAACAGAAATGCTTGATAGAGTTCGTGCGACGGCTGCGAACCCTATCTCTCGGTTCAATACCAGTAGGAATCACACATGCATAACGGGTGGCATCTCGTTCCAGATCTTCCAATCGTATCGCCGGCTCTATCATCAAGAGCCTGATCTCTTCAATCCAAGGCACCCGTTTCAAAACAGAAGCTAACTCAGATGCCCGTTGAGGTCCGGCCATAGCCCGGGCTTGTTCTTCAATCCACCATCGGTACATTTCGTACTTCTGGGGAAGATCTGGCCTGAACCTAGCATCGAGATCACGACGAAGGGTATGGTACAGATCTCGAAGAATGTATTTGGAGGGGTTCTTCTCTGAAAACTCGGCCTCACATCGTGATTTTTCACGTGTCTCCCAGAGACGATAGTCTTCCCATTCGGGAAGAATGCCGGACTCATAGCTCACGCATCGTAGACGGGCGGAGATTCGCGGGCATTTTGACATATCGGAAAATGCGCGAAGTCGATCTAGCTGTGGATACAATCGAAATTCGAAATTCGAGAAGACAACATCTTCTCCCATCTGGGCCAGAGCTTTACATGTTTGCCGGAATGTCTTTGCTCCAGACAAAGGAAGGAAATTGAAAATCAAGGAGATGATCTCACCAGGAACGCGCTCCATGCTGCCACCGAGTGGATTCAGCTTTTCAACAAGATGAAACAGAAGCTGGATAGACAGATTGATAGTCCATTGGAGCCAGGTGAATGATATTCATTACAGCAGCCTGGCAGGCAGTCCATTTACATGTGCCCTACACGAGGCAGGTTTGCCGCAACTGTCTTACTGAACCAGAGCGGGCCACGCAATCATGGCAATCAAAGAACTCGTCAACAGTTGTCGATGCTCTTGCTCATTTGACGAAACGATCGTTCTTGATCAGTCTGAGATAAGGCTACGAATTTGCGACTGAATGATGGCAATCCTGCAGCCTCAGCAAAAGCAAATTCCAGGGTATCTGGAAGATCCTTTTCTGGCTCAGCCCCAGACCACGGTGGAATACCTCAGGGTTTGGGAGAGGAATTTGTTCTTCACGAAAGTGAGCGATACTTGGAGAGGTTATCTACCTATACTGGACCGGAATGTTCATCACGCTTGACAATGAAGCTCCCTTTCGTTCTTCATCGCCGCCTTCACAGCCTTGATAAGAAAATTCTGGCGGAAGAGGTCCGGGTTAGCGGAGCGGGCCATTTCCTCCACAGGCAGGCAACATTGACGACACTTTTCATGCGCCACCCAACTTTACCGCCCCTTATGTCTTCGGATCGCGCTTCTTTGAGAGAGTTGAAATGCAATCTCAGAACGACCGCGGATTGTCCCTTTTATTATGCCGACGCGTTACCCATTCCTAGATTTGAGAACCACACGGTTGAGGTCCCCGAGGATGTCCTCTATTTTAAGCTCAGAACATCATTTACGCCCCATAGGGTCATGGTGCTCCCCGAAAGCCTAGAGGCCTATGACCCATTATGGCCAATCAATCTGCGTCTATATGTTTTCGAAACTTCTTAGCCCGGAGGTCACATCGGAAATGGCCACTCACATGCGTGGATGTCTTCATGGATCCCAATTCCGCGTGGTCCGATGGCTTGGGCAAATGTTGCAATCCGTCGAGGTAGCATCTTGTTCTCAACTATTGAGGAATTCAGAAGACGGTAATACCTGGAGGCTGGATAAGTTTTGGTTTCATGTTGGACCCCGATCGCGGTTGCATAAATCTTTTCTGGGTTTGGGAAGCGGTCTCTGGCGGCCTTTCTATATATAAGGTTATATATTGAGTTACGAGCTCTCCTTGTTATACCTTGTCGTCTCGTTCTGCCTTACTCGCAAATTTTCTTAAAGTCGATCAAAGCGACACCGTTTTGTATCAATCAATCAAGTTGCATACATCTCTTTTGCGAACATCAAACACTGCAATGAGGTCCCCCATCAGGACTTTTGTTCTTCTCTTCACGGCTGCTGCAATTGTCGTGAGCAGTCCCATCCCCATTGGATGTATATCTGATCCTGATGCCAAACGGTTCGTCCCTAGTCTTTTTCCTGGGGGTTCCATTCGTGATGTTTACTTCTTTCTACCCAATCCTAACCGGAAGCTAACGTTTGACGAACTCCATTTCAGCGATGAAGCCAGATCTCCGCCCACATACAAATGGTTATGTGCGGGTGATGCGAACCCCTGACCTGTACGTGCGTGTAAATTCAACTCTACAGAAAATCAGCTGAAATATTACTCTAGACGCAGCTCTCCTCTCGATTCTTGATTTTTAGTTGCAAGGCGTTTTGACATTCCCGACGATCGCCTTGCGATTCCTTTTTTCATGTCCGAGCGCATTAATATGGGAAGTGCGTCAATTTGTACAATACAGCAATGGAGGTCCCGTAGAGCTAGATCTCCGGATACTGCATCTTGGCTTGGTCTCGGCGCCGATGGTTGATGGCATTTTCAGGTCCTTTCCAATGGTCGCAAATGCATACCCATCTTTCTACGTCGTTCAAAAGTTTTGGGATATCTAGTTGTTGTGTTTAATAAATACACCCTCGCTGAGAAGAAATGTACAATGCTGATTTTCCTCAAATTCTACACTTTCCAAGCTTATCAACACCGAGCAGTGTCGCTCATATCCCTTCATGGACGAGGTGAGGAGCCGCAGGGACGGCGGAAGGCTAATTAGAGGCAGGTACATCCGCACCAGCAACTACTGTCCCCCGAGGGCATAAGAAATCCTGAGTGAATGTCGCGAAGAAATAACGGAATCCGTATCGAAGCTGAAGGTGTCTATTTGAATTCTTAACGGCTCCGAATAATTTGATTTTCCTGACTATGTGGGCTCAACAGTTACAGCGTTTCCTTATTTGGCTTCTTTGGAGCCCTTTTGCCATGATTTCGGCTTGGTATACTGCGCCTCTTCATTTGATAGATGCACGACGTACTGAATTATAGCTACTCTATTTACACATGTGGCATTTTGTTGAGAGGAGTTGAGCTCCAAGTTCCAGATACCCAAGCAAATGGATATAAAAAGAATTTCATATTTCTTCGGAACCCGAACGAAAGGGTCTCCGAACATTCTCACCTAGGTTTTGGACAACAAACTAGAGGCCGAAGAAATCAAAAAATGCTCCTCTTCGAGCTCGGCAACGAAATAGAAGTCCCTGAAGTCACAGCGATGGTGCTAATAAGTGTGCAGCCCGTCTCGGATCGGACATCCCTAACCAACATCCCAACCTCGAGCCAGACGACGTTAGTCAAGATTCGATGTGGGTACTCGTGCTCATCACATTCATCCTCGGCGACTGCATCCGGTCAGAGAACCCCGACCTCAAAATCAATGCTGTCCTTTGGGAGGCCCAAGATCCTAACGCCTAAGCATGGCGTTTCTGCGTTCTACCTGACGGCGTATGGCACGACATCACAGCATTTACATGCGTGCATATTCCTAAAAATACGCTGGAGCGCTGTGCGGTAAGAGTATTGATGTAGTGGTGGAAACGCTCCGTGCACGTTTTATGGCGATGTTGGGACAAAGTATGAGATCAAGGGAGACACGCTGGCTTCGGAGATTGGCATACCTATTGAGAATGCTGGTTTTGGGATGTCATGGGACTCAATTCGCTCTATCGCTTCCGTCTGGATGTCATGGACAGAAATGGATAGCGTGAGAGCGAGATACAACGGGGTAGCCGGGACCGATGAGACCGTCCCCAGGGTGTGGGAGTAGTGGATTCGTGTATGCAGTATTCGGAGGAGACTGAGTGATACATTCTACTTACCTTACTTGATCGTCTTCAGACGGCTTCTCCTGGAAGGAAAGTCGGAGTGCAGAAACCAAATGTATTGAATCTAATTCGCCGAGTTCAAGTAGTGATTAGAAAGAACAGATCCCCTGGAGTCCGCAAGGCTGCAAGGTCCCTCGCCTTGCGTTGTGGGGAGCGGTCTCGGTAGAGTTGCCGCATCTGGCACCCCGAGAGCCCTGCGACCACACTGTCCACTTCCCGTGAAGAATACCTACCAGAGCAGCGGTAAAGATGTTTGGCGAGGAACAGCGGTAGCTCTATCTCTCAAACTTTGACAGACAATAGAATCGCATATCAAGTCTACCCGTTCTCCAAGTATTGGCTTCCCAATTGCTCCTATAGCGGGCGCTTAGGCGTTTCGCAGGCACTTCCAGCATGGCGTCTCCCAATATGCTCACAAAGGTAAGAATTGGATGGCGACGAGCGGAATAAGGTCCTAATTGCTGTGATAGTTCGAGTCGAAATCATCTCGAGCCAAGGGTATAGCCTTTCATCCCAAACGGTATAGAAAAGTCCTAAGAACCTGCCCTCAAAGTGACTGACACTGGTTAGACCATGGATCTTGGTTTCCTTACACTCCTCCACCATTCAGCTGTGGGATTACCGCATGGGAACTTTAATCGACAGATTTGAGGAACATGACGGTCCGGTGCGAGGCGTCGACTTCCACAAGACCCAGCCTCTATTCGTGTCGGGAGGAGACGACTATAAAATCAAAGTGTGGTCCCTACAAACGAGGAGGTGTCTGTTCACGTTGAATGGCCATCTGGACTACGTGCGAACGGTCTTCTTCCATCATGAACTTCCTTGGATATTGTCGAGTTCTGATGACCAGACAATTCGGATATGGAATTGGCAGAATAGGTCTTTAAGTGAGTAAAGCAGGGAAGGCGTGACACATCTGGTCTGACGATCTACAGTATGCACGATGACAGGTCACAATCACTATACGATGTGCGCCCAATTCCACCCGAAAGATGACTTGATTGTATCTGCTTCTCTCGACCAGTCGGTCCGTGTATGGGATATTTCCGGCCTGCGAAAAAAGCACTCTGCACCAACTTCCATGACCTTTGAAGACCAGATGAGCCGTGCAAATCAAAATCAAGCAGACATGTTTGGAAACACAGACGCAGTGGTGAAATTCGTACTAGAAGGACATGACAGAGGCGTCAATTGGGTGTCGTTCCATCCTACGCTACCTCTTATTGTTTCCTCAGGAGATGATCGGCTTATCAAGCTATGGCGAATGAGTGAAACGAAGGCTTGGGAAGTGGATACGTGTCGCGGTCATTTCCAAAATGCCTCTGCCTGTCTCTTCCACCCACACCAAGATTTAATACTGTCCGTAGGAGAGGACAAGACAATTAGAGTCTGGGACCTTAACAAGAGGACATCGGTCCAGTCATTCAAGAGGGAGCAGGACAGATTTTGGGTCATTGCCGCTCATCCGGAGATCAACCTGTTTGCAGCCGGTCACGATAACGGAGTCATGGTGTTCAAGCTGGAGCGAGAGCGGCCATCGCACGCAGTGTTCCAAAACCAGTTGTTTTTCGTGACTAAGGATAAACAAGTACGATCTTACGATTTTACGAAGAATGTCGAATCACCAAACCTGATGAACCTTCGGAAGTTTGGCAGCCCTTGGGTTCCTCCCAGGAGTCTCTCATACAATCCTGCCGAGCGATCAATATTGGTTACATCGACCGCCGATGGTGGGACCTACCAGCTTGCCAACCTTCCTAAGGATTCCTCTGGCTCTATGGAGCCTACAGACGTCAAGAAGGGACAAGGGAATTCGGCTGTCTTCGTAGCTCGTAATCGTTTTGCCGTCTACACGAAAGCTAATGAACAAATTGACATCAAAGATCTGTCAAATTCGACAACTAAAACAATTAAACCGCCCACTGGAACAACAGACATCTATTTTGGTGGCACAGGCTGCCTTTTACTCATTACTCCGACAACGGTCTACCTTTATGACATTCAGCAGAAGAAACAACTCGCTGAACTTGCCGTCAATGGTGTCAAATATGTCACTTGGTCAAGTGACGGCTTGTATGCCGCTCTACTAGGAAAGCACAATGTCACGGTTGTTACTAAGAACCTCGAGCAAGTCAGCAGTCTACATGAAACGATACGCATTAAGAGCGCAAGCTGGGATGATGCTGGTGTGTTATTGTATTCCACTCTCAACCACATCAAATACACCTTACTGAACGGCGACAACGGCATTGTAAGGACGCTTGATCAGACAGTCTATCTTGTCCGCGTGAAGGCCAGAAACGTGTACTGTCTAGACCGGAGCGCGAAGCCAAAGGTCTTGCAAATTGACCCGACTGAATATCGCTTCAAGCTGGCCTTGGTCAAGAGAAATTATGACGAAATGCTGCACATTATCAAAACATCTAGTTTAGTGGGTCAGAGCATTATTTCTTACCTTCAGAAGAAAGGCTACCCCGAAATTGCCTTGCAGTTTGTTCAGGACCCTCACACCAGATTCGAACTAGCCATTGAATGCGGTAACCTTGACGTAGCGACAGAGATGGCGAAGCAGCTTGATCGTCCCAAGATATGGTTACGATTAGGAACAGAGGCTCTTAGCCACGGCAACCACCAGATCGTGGAAATGTCGTATCAGAAGTTACGTAGCTTCGATAAGCTCTCGTTCTTGTATCTCTGCACTGGTGATCAAGAGAAACTTACCAGAATGGCGAAGATTGCAGAACACAGAAGCGATTTTACATCGAGATTCCAAAACGCCTTATATCTCGGTGATATTGTGAGCCGTATCCAGATGTTTAAAGAGATAGATCTATATCCGATGGCATATTTGGCTGCCAAGTCGCATGGCCTGACAGAAGAGTGTGAATCTATACTCGAAATGACTGGACTCACGGAAGATCAAATCTCAATGCCAAAGACTGGAGAACCACTTACACCACCATCTTCTGTTGTGCCTACATTCAAGGCAAACTGGCCGGTCAAAGCCGCCGGACATTCCTCGTTTGAGAAAGCTCTTCTGGGTGAGGTTGGCGGGGATGACACGGGTATCATCGACGGCATGGATGAAGAACCTGCCATTGAGGAGGACGGATTAATCAAGGCTGCAGAGGGTAATGAAGAGGAAGAGGATAACGGCTGGGATATGGGCGATGACGTTGCAGTGGATACTGGCGCAGAGTCAGATTTCGTTAATGTTGAAGTTCCTACCACTACCGGACCAGGTTCGAGCGAAGCAGAGCTTTGGGCCCGCAACTCGCCACTTGCCGCGGATCACGTTGCTGCTGGCTCGTTTGAATCAGCTATGCAATTACTCAACAGGCAATTGGCAGCGGTCAACTTCGCACCACTCCGGCCACGATTCATGGAGATCTACCAAGCAAGCAAAACCTATCTCCCAGCTAGCGCTGGTTTACCGCCGCTTGTGAACTATGTCCGACGAACTGTTGACGAAACTGACTCCCGAAAAGTCCTCCCCATCATTCCTCGAGACCTAGAGTCCATCGCGAACACCGACCTACAAGAGGGGTATACGGCAATGCGTGCCAACAAACTCGCAGAGGGTGTTCACATCTTTAAGCGCGTCCTCCACAACCTCCTCGTTAACGTCGTCGCATCGGAGTCTCAAGTCGCCGAGGCCAAGAAAACCATTAGCACCGCTGCTGAATATGCCATTGCAATGTCGATCGAACTGGCCAGGAGAGAACTCGGCATAGATACAGACGAGAAGCTGAAAAGGTCGCTAGAATTGAGCGCTTATTTCACTGTCCCCAAGCTAGAAGTCAGCCACAGGCAATTAGCCTTGAGCGCCGCTATGAGCCTCGCAACGACACACAAGCAATTCGGAAGTGCGCTCGGCTTTGCCAATCGCATCATTGCAAACGGCGGCCAGGCGAAGATGCTAGAAAGAGTATGTCCCTAAACCCTTTACATACCCTAATTCAGCGAACATGCTAACCAAATGCTCCACAGGCCCGCAAAGTCAAAGCCCAAGCCGAACGCTCCCCGCAGGATAAGATCGACATCGACTTTGACCAATTCGCCGAGTTCGACGTGTGCGCCGCGTCCTACACGCCCATCTACACCGGCAGTCCGAGCAGCAAATGCCCGTTCGACGGGAGCAAGTACCACGAGTCGTTCAGGGGGCAGGTGTGCAGGGTGTGCGAGGTGTGCGAGATTGGGGGCGTGGGGAGCGGGTTGAGGCTGTGGGTCGAAATGCCTTGAGTCTCATGAGATTACAGGGAGCTGGATTGGAGTGGGTCTGAGGGTTTGTTTCTTCCCCTATCGGGGATGGCATGTCTGGAGGGGTAACAACAGCGTGACTATACGGAGGAGGTTGGGGGACTATGTAATCCCAGGGTGAATCGCGCACTGATGGACGTGGTCCACATGAGAGTGAATATGTAGGACCATCACTAAAGAAGTCAGAACAAAGAGGCTGTTATTTTCAAAATAGTATCAATCTCGAGGCTGAGATTTTAAGACATTGGCTATATGGAAAATCTATGTAATATGGCAGTATCGGTGAATAGCTTTCTTTTTGGGTTTCCTCTCACGCCACTTCCTCTTTTTGCCGTATTTGGCTCTATCCATTCCTTTTTCCAATTTGGGTAGTTGAAGTCCACAAAAACGGTCTTCCAATCGAGCCATTCCAAGGCTGGGCCCCGCTCCCAATCTACGGTGAGCCGGCGGACTTCGAAGACTGGCGGTGGTTTGCACCCTTGCGACTCGATTGGAGTGTTTAACTTCGGCCAGGATGCGAGATGACAGCACGACTATGCCATTATGAAGCGACGAGCGCGTGCCTCTATGCCTTGCAGAGAATGCTGGGCTGATAGCCATCGACATTGAGGATGTTTCTTATCGCCAGAGTCTGACAGAACCTTTAGAAGACGACTGAAAATTCCGGCAAACTCACGACAGAGGTATGATTGGAAAGAGAGATGTCTTCTCAGTACAGTCTCATCTCACTGGTTTTCGTCGTCCCTTTCCCTCTCATTTTCAGCTAGTATCGCTCTTCGACGTGCCTGCGGCTTATCTGGCTTCTTGTACAAAAAGAATTGAGCAAAGATCGCTAGATCCAAGCCCAGCGTCCCCAGGCTGCCGATCAGCCAGGAAGTATTGATCAAGATGTACCGTCCGTAGATCTCGAGACTCTCGCCAGGTTGGCATTCGTCTGGCACACGGCAGATGGGTGAGTATGCGAATATGGACATCACGTAGGTCAGGTTGCCGATGCAAGCAAAGAGGAAGAAAAGGAGTGAGAGGCCTTCGGTGGATTTCCGGCGGTAGTTCAAGACGAGTTGTGGGATGCGGCTGCCGACATAGAGAACGGCGCAGATGTAGCCGAAAACTTGCCCGAGAACATCGAATTCCAGGTCTGAAGGAGAAGGGTCCGCATTAGGCGGTTGCGCCTGGCGTTTGCGGCGGGAGTAGGTGTCTCCGAGCCACCAACCAAAGGCTCCAGCGGCGCAGACGAGGATTACAGAGAAGAGGTTGAAGAGAACGACTTGGGTGGTGGTTTGTGGGGCGAGATTTTGCTCGGCTGGGGATGGTTTGGCTGAGTCAGAGGCTTCGTGGAGCGGCGTGGCGGGGGAGAGGTGAGTTGCGTCCAGTTGGGAGACAGAGTCACGGAAGCGAGAGCTGCCTCGCCGCCCTTGGTGGGAGGTGGTATCCTCTAAGCTGTTGTGTCTGACGGAGTAGCCGTTGCCGAGGAGAGGAGATGTCTCGCCGTCTTCAATTGCCTCCTCTTGATCACCTTCCTCTGGCTTCACCGGTTCGTCTGATAAGGTAAATCCTCTGTAGTAGAAGCATTGACCTAGGAGTACCAAGTCTGCTAGCGTATAGTATACCGCGAGTATGATCATTGTAGGCAAAACGCCTTGCAGGACGGCTCCGAGAATATTGAATACATCTCCAGCCAGCCATATGACGACGAAGACGACAGAGACGGCATCGGCGGAACCACGTCGAAATATCTCAATAATCTGGGGGGAGAATACAACGACCCAGCATGCTATGGAAATGGATCTAGGAGAGTTAGCAAAGCACCGTGGAGCACAGTGAAGAGGTGAGAGATACCCGCAGATGCCACTCAAAGCTTCTATATCTAGGTTGATGCTGCGCGATGGTGGAAACATATTACGCCGAATCAGTTTGAGAAAGGACTGTCATTCCCATGAAGTATTTCCAAGGAGGGTCCAAAAAGCAACGAGAAGGGGAGATGGGAGCAGAGATGAAAGTGGACGGCCACCAAGCAATCTATGGAAAATGTTCGAAATGTGCGCGCTGTCCACTCTCCAATCGCCGCCCTTTTCGTTACGTATCCGGTACCTGAAAATCCGGGGAAGCTCTAGCCTTTTCTGGCAAGCTCCTGCGCGAAGTTCCGCACTTGGTGGTTTTATCATAAGGACCAGCTCCGGCTGAAGCTTCATAAGAGATCTTGTCAAGAACAATTTCACGGTATACAGAATGTGACTTGTTCTCTACAGGTCTATCGCTCCCTGCCTTTCAAGCACTGAGCTTCTGCCGCTCAACCATCGCCGCGTACAACCCTTGTCTTTGTGTTAATTCATCATGTGAACCTATCTCAACCACCTGTCCCTTATCGAACACGCATATCCTATCAGCAAATTGGACATTGGCCAATCGATGCGCCACTGCAATCGTTGTCTGCTTCTTCCCGTCCTTTCCTTTCCTGTTCCGAATGAGCTCAAAAATTTGCTTCTCAGAATGCGCGTCCATCTGACTTGTCGCTTCGTCGAGCAGGAGTGTACCTGGGTCGCGGATCAACGTCCTTGCCAAAGCCATCCGCTGTTTTTGGCCTCCAGAAAGGCGGTCTCCGTTGTTCCGACCAACATCCGTCTCATAGCCTTCAGGCAGCCCCATCACGAACTCGTGAAGGCCGACGTTTTTGCATATATCTACTACCTCTCTTTCTCTTTCTTCGCGTTCGTTGAGGCCGAGCAAGATGTTGTATTTGATACTGCCACTTAAAAGCTTGGGATCCTGCGGGACCAAACCTAATCTTTGCCGGTGGGTTGAAACAGATATGGATCTGATGTCTTGACCGTTGAAACTGATGACGCCAGTCGAGGGGTCGACAAAACGAGATAGAAGAGATATGACTGACGACTTCCCAGAGCCGCTAGGTCCAACAAATGCTGTAAATGTATTCGGGGGAATTGTGAGGGAAAGCAACTCTAGAGCGGGAGAGATGGGGCGAGAAGGGTAAGCGAGAGAAACGAGGTTCACATCCATATGCGGACATCGATCTGATGGTGCGATGTCCGACGTCTTTTCGCGATCTTCAGGCGACATAGGTGAACCTAGTTCAAGAGCTTTGATTGGTTCGTCGCAAGCGATTGTCGGCCTCTGATCATGAAGCCTAAAGACGTTCTTTGCTGCCTGTGTGGCCTTGGTAAATTCGGTCTGGAAGGAAAACATTTGCCCGCAGCTTTGCGCGCTAAAGAGTAGGGCCGGGAGAACAATGAAAAAGTCGAGGGTATTGTATTCTCCTCGTCGAACTAATTTAGCACCCCACCAGTACGCAAGTGCATAAATAAAGTACCTGGCCAAATCAGTACTAGAGTTTTCGTGTACGAAGAGACTAGGAATAGGTAGGAAGAGCGAAGGTTGAGATCACTCACGTTATAGACAAAGAAAAGGCCAACAACAAATTACCGATCACTGAATTCCGGACACTCTGCTTATAAGGGCCTCGAATCGCATCCTTATACAGCTCAAGAACGCCTCTTTGGCGTCCAAGCGCAGCAACCGTCGTAATCTTAGAACATGCCTCGCCTGCAATCGCAGCAGCAGCATTGTAGGCCGTCTTGTGTCGATGCTCGAAACGAGCAAGAACCTTAAGTCTAAAATACCCGGCTAACAAGACGACTGGTAGGGCACCCAAAAGTACCACAGCAATTTTCCATGCGACGATATGCGCGAGAATGATACCGCCGAACAGGGACGTAACGGCACAACAAATGGTGCCAATTATCACGCCAGAGAGGCCACTCAAATGACCCGAGTCTGTTGTCATTGTCGCCACCAACGCATGCACAGAATTTCCCGGCTTCGAGAACCAGTCAATATCTTGGCGAAGGATATTGCGAAACGAGATATCTCTTGTTGTAAGGTTGAGTCGTTCCGATACCATACCAAAGCAAAGGCCGGTAATAGTGTAAGACGCAAGAGCGCATAATGAAAGAGCAAAAAAGATGAGACAGTACTTGGAAGACTCTGCAACAAGACGCTCAGGAGAAGACTGAGTACACAATATCGAAACAATGTTACCAAAAACCACAGCCTCTCCGACGATTATGCATCCAGCCAGTACAGATGCGAGAAGGCCGGTATATACCAAAGGCCAGTCACGGCGGCTCAGCTCCAGGCATCTTGCGACAACGGATCCTGTTGAATTCTCTTCCTCTTCTCTAGACATAGTCCCATCCTCGGCACTCGAGGCGTCATCGACGGTTTCTTTCTTTATGTCAACTGTATTTTTGAGCGTTGCGTGGGTATCCGGACCAGCGCTAATACTCTGCGCTTTCACAAGGGCGCTATACATCCCCTTAGGGAGCTCCATCAGTTCTTCATGGGTGCCATTCTCGATAACCGAGCCCTGGTCCATGACAAGGATATTGTGCGCACTTCTGATGGTCGCGAGACGGTGAGCTACCACGATAGTGGTTCGATTGGAATACGTTGAATCCCTGGTCAAAGCCCGCATTACGGAGCTCTCGCTGACAGAGTCCAATGCGCTTGTGAATTCGTCAAGAATCAGGATTCGGGGATTTCTAACAAGAGCTCGAGCCAAGCAAATTTTCTGGGCTTGGCCGCCAGAGAGTAATGTGCCACCTTCGAGCCCAATAATGGTGTCGACGCCATTAGGGAGGTCTTGAATGAAATTCCACGCATCTGCAGCTTTTGCGGCCTCGACACAACGTTTTCGATCTGTCGGCGTGATTTCGCCAAACGGTTTAAAGCCGTATGCAATGTTGTTGAGAATAGAGGTCGCTGAAAAGAGAATCGCCTCCTGACCTACAACTGCGACCTGAGCCCGGAGAGATTCCACACTAAAGTCTCTGATATCACGGTTACCAATTGTAACTCTCCCTGACGAAGGATCGTAAAGGCGTAGTAATTGAGATACGATGGTGGATTTGCCCGAACCATTCAACCCACAGACGCCAGTAATTGCTCCGGCTTTGAAGACGGCACTGAAGTTCTCCATGATTCGCACGGCTGGTCTTGCAGGATAGACAAACGTCACCGACTCAAATCGAATGTCGGCAGCTGCGTGATGTGCTTCAAGTTTGACGCCATCTTTGGAGTAGACATTGATGTGTGCTTCAGGACGGTCAAGGATTGCAAAAATGTTTCTACCTGCAGCTGCAGCCGTCGCGAAGGTTTTCAGATATGGTCCAAATTGCCCAATAACACATGAAGCGTCTACCACGAGCATAACAATGGCATAGATAGTGCCAGCGCTACCTTGTCCCGACCCAGAACCTATCATTCTTGAGCCAATCCAGAATGCCAAGGCATTGGCTCCGTAAGCAAAAAAGAAGATACATCCGAGCATGATCGCGGCCCAAAAACTCTTCTTGATGCCATTCGTGGCAGCTTGGTTGAGCAGTCGTTGATGCTCATTTGCAAGACGGCGAGTTGCTCCAAGCATCTGGACATCCTGGACTGCCTTTATGGCTTCTTCTGCCTTGGTTGTCGCATGGTCGTTCCATTCAGAAGCCTTCCTTGAGTAGTGCGATACTAGTTTGGTACCAACACAGACTACCACTATCATTGCTGGTATGATCGCCGCAAATAAAATCCCCATCAGTTTAGGATTCAGGATGAAACCAACAACGAAAGTTGCAAGGAAATATGACAAAGATTGCAAGAAAATACCGGCTTTTTCGCTTGTGCCTAGTTGCACAGCTTCTGTATCTGTTGTGAGTTGATTTGTTACCTCTAGAGGCGTTAGGATACAAAATGAAATTTACAGAGGTCTCGTCGGGACTTACGTCGGAGCATTCGACGTCGAAGAATGGTTGGTCCATTCCCAACACGCGCTTTACAGTACTCTCTCGTAATCTCCGACTCACCCTCTCTCCAACAACGCTAAAGCATATTGCCCAGGCCCATGTCACCGCAAAATACGCAACAGCTAATGAAAGTAAGCGTACTAGACTTCAGTCGCAAAATGATACGTGGAACGAACCGACACCCAAAAGCTGGCTAAGCCGGAGGCGCAATTCATCCTCAGATGGCGGAAAGCTATCAATCAATTTGCCAAAGATGACAGCAATAACAGGTATCGGAACTCCGGCTGATATTGCAAGAAGAGTGCCGGTTGCAAGCAGTAATCGAGACGAGAAATCTTTGAGCGGGCGATACAGTGCAAAGTAGGAGGTTTTGAAAGGATTCAGCCCCAAGATCTGGCGTAAAAGATCTTTCGGGACTGCTGTGACAGGCAGTTGGCGCTCCGCAGCGTGGCTGAAAGTAGAAATGGAACGCGAGTCGATGTCAAGTATAACAGATGGTACACGAGGAGTGACTTGCGAGGAGCCTGCCTGAGTAATGGCAGAACTCATTTTCAAGGATGAGCGGAGATGGGTGCATGGAGAGAAATACGTTGTGCACAGAAACACAAAAATTCGAAGGTTACAAAACGAAACCTCGGGCTTATGACAATTGGATCTCCTGTGGTACTGGGAGCTGAGGCTCCGATCCAGCGTTTTGTTCCCGGAGTGACTTAGCTCTGGACTAGGAAAAGCTACCTTGACCTTTCACCTCGGATGATGGTATTATCTTCGCAATTCACCACCCGGAATATTGAGGGACCTTGGCGGGGAGAATGGAGGGCCTGCCATCCTGGGAAAAAGCCAATGATGTAAACCAGGTGTAGGGGTGTATGCAGGGGCTTTCTTACCTTGCAGGCTGTACTAGACACAAGCGTCGCATCGTCCGCTTGATGTCCCTATTCTGGCATCAAGTTAGAGTTCGTCCAGATCCCTACTATACCCGAGTCTGCATTAACCGATGAGATATAAAGTCGGCAAATGTTAGGAATCTGATTTTGGACCTGTTATCTGCATCTGCATCAGTCAGGATACGAAGTTTCTTGGTAAAAATCAGCTGCACAAAGCACAGCAGCCAAGTCCAGGTTTCATTGGTCTATTATCTCGCAGTCGTTGACCTCAGGCAGCATAGACCAGGCGAGAAGGTGTTCGAGACGCGGCAATGTAAATGATCGGGAGTAGACTGTCGTGGAAGCACGTCATCCCGAGCAGTAGCTCGGACTGGTACGGCGCTTTCAAGAATCTGTTTCGAATTATGACAGATTCATCAGGAAACTGTCTCCGCCAGTTGATTATCGTTGGCTGTTTGAAAACTGGGGAAGTGTTAGCGTGGAAAATTTTTATCTTATCAATCTGATCTTATCAATCAGTGATGATCGATCTTTCTCCGTAGCCTCGGCCAAGAACTGCCCATTGCGGTGTCGGAGCCTTGCGCGCTGTGATGGTCGTGCGGTGTGACACATCCTTCAAGCAAATGGCAAGCGTGACAGCCTTTGCGTGCTCGGCTCCCGCAATTGGTATTACTTTTTTGCCAA
This sequence comes from Pyrenula aspistea, assembly GCA_021030945.1. NCBI lineage: Eukaryota > Fungi > Ascomycota > Eurotiomycetes > Pyrenulales > Pyrenulaceae > Pyrenula > Pyrenula aspistea. The sequence goes on along the minus strand of JAGFML010000048.1, from coordinate 76,640 downwards.
GGTGTGTCGGAGAAAGCTCTTTTAGGGAGGCAGCAAGGGAGCGAGGGGATCGCGCTCTGTTTGTTCGGGTAGTCTGTAGTGAGGTTTCCGGTCACCAAAACTGGGATGTGCGAGCATGGTCGTGAACCTCCGCATGATGTCTCTTTCTGCGAATCGCTTGGTAGATTCGTACGCATACGCAGGTGTTGTCCGACCTCAAAACAGTCTCAAGAGAAGGAGCATTTCAAGCTTAAATGCAGGTGGTCTTCAGAGATGCCTCTCTTAGCGTCGGTAAGCTGCCAACTCTTGGCGCCAAGATTCTCCCAAGCGACGCAGTGGCAGAAATCGTGTGCAAACAACCTACCTTAGACGGTGGATGTCAATTTCGACGGACGCGTGTGTTCAAGACATCGCTATCATATGATGCTTCCGACTTTCTTCAAGCACACGAAATCGTGAAAACAATCAAATTGCTGGCCGTCAGGGACGCGGTAGCATTTATTTCTCCAGATTCCTCATTTGGAATCCACAACTATGGCATCTCCGATCTGGAATCCCGAAACAACGAAAGATGTCGCTGAATCTGTCGGCATCAGCAATCTGAAGCCAGAAGTCAATAATGCCCTCTGCAGGGATATCGAATACCGGCTTGCCCAGGTCCTCGAGCAGGCGATACGCCTCATGAAACATAGCGAGCGGACTGTCTTATGGTCTCAAGATATTTCTCAGGCCCTTCGCATTCTTGATGTAGAGCCTCTTTACGGTTATGAATCAGCGCGGCCCCTTAAATTTGGTGAAGCCTCCATCGGCCCTGGTCAACCTCTATTCTACGTAGAGGATGAAGAGGTGGATTTTGAGCGACTGATTAACGCACCCTTACCGAAGGTTCCTCGAGAGATATCTTTTACAGGTACGTAAACCATGTGCTTGATGATCTTTGTACGAGTGTTAAGTCTGTTAGCGCACTGGCTTGCCGTAGAAGGAGTCCAGCCGACGATCCCACAGAACCCCTCTGGTCAAGATTCGCGAAACCTTGAACTACTACCCAAAGGACCGAATGCGAACCCCAGTCTTGCGGCTCTGAGCAGCAGCGACAATACGACTACCAAACCCCTTGTCAAACACATTCTTTCTAAAGAATTACAGCTCTATTTCGAGAAGGTCTGCACGTCTGTGCTGGATGAAGCACAAGAGGAATATCGCACTGCAGGCCTGGCAAGCTTAAAAGACGACCCTGGCCTTCATCAGCTGGTCCCATACTTCATCCAGTTTGTGGCTGAAAAGGTTACACACAATCTCAAAGATGTGTTTGTGCTAACACAAATGATGAATGTCACGGAGGCGCTTGTTAGGAACAAGAGCTTATACATCGATCCATATGTAAGCTCTGACCAGAGATGCCTTGGATGGCAACGCTAAGAAATTTCAGGTCGCCTCTGTCGTTCCACCAGTTCTTACGTGTGTGATTGGGCGCAATCTAGGTTCCGACGCCACTTCATTGGAACATTTCGAACTCCGCGACCTGGCCGCCTCTCTACTGGGGCTTTTGTGCAAGAAATATACAAGATCTTCTCACAATCTCAAACCTCGACTAGCACGATCATGCCTCAAGAATTTCCTAGACCCCAACAAGCCATTCGGGACGCACTATGGGGCAATACTTGGCTTGCAAGCGATCGGAGGACCTGAGGTGGTCAGAGCCTTGATTATCCCAAATTTGAAAGAATACGAGAGTCTGATCAAGGAGGAGATCACTTCAAACGGTCCTCGGAAGGCCGAAGCAGACAAAGTTGTCGCTGCCATCTGTCGTGTCCTAAGCTCCTTGGTTGACGACGGTTTGCGAGCAATGAATGCACAGGTGAATGGGACCGACCCAGACCAACGCGAAACCCTTGTAGAAAGAGTCGGCGAGATCGTGGGCCACAAAATTGCTGACTCAGGCTCAACGGAGTTAGCACGTATGGTCTTGGAACGATAGCTTGGTTCTGGGCGTTTGCAGGGGGGAGGCTCTTTATTACGGGTTCCTTGTTCTGGCGTTTCAAAAGCATAAGATACCCCAGATGCAATCGTGATTCTGCTTTTGATATACGTAGTGGTAACGGCAATGTTTATTGCTTTAATCTGCCAGCACCAGTACTTGGCTCCAAGGGGTTTCCAAATCCAGATGAGGAATTACTATCAACGGTAGGGTGTATTTACTTTGGTTCAACGTGATATGCAGGCCGCCGATCAGACGCGACGCGCGAGGGGTCATGTTGTTACCGGGAAGCACGGGCAGAGGTACTGATGCCTGTTCAGTGGCTTCCCGGCGCATTGGATTCAGCCTCGGGCGAAGTCGCCCCACGGTGACTAACCACAGCCGCCACAAGCAAGGAAAGGCACACTGAATTTTTCTTTGCGACGAACAACACGTGCAACCTGCATCCAACGCCCAGAGACTCTCGATCCGGGTAGAATTCTGCAAATTTCTCTTCTTCTCGCTTCAACCCTCTTACTTAATTTACAGACTTATCTCGTTTTTGCGACAGTCCAGCCGCCCCGTACCGTTCACTGATCAACGCCAGCCTGATTTCACCGCCAATCGCCCTGCCAACTCAACCTCTGCAGTAGGCAGCAATCCTGGCTCGCACACCAAAAATTTATCTTGTCCTTTGACCAGGGCTACAGACAGTCAAAACTTTCGCCTGCTGTAGACTGTGGCTCCGCCTTCTATGTGCCGGAAGGACCTGCTGCGCTTCTTGTCCAAGCCCGCAAAGTAAGCATGAATTTTCTTATGATGAAATATCAGATGCTGTTTGACCCGTTATGCGAGGCATGGGCTAAAAACGCAAACGGTCTATGGCATCTAACACCCTTGATATCTTGATTTGAGACTGAGCGATTCCAGACCCCGATAACAGCAGCTACTACTCAGACCAACTCATATTTCCGATCTGATTTTCCAGAAATCAGATTCCCTCCTGGTGGATCCGAGGTTGTCAGACACCTATCTTCAAAGGAACTAAAAGAACTAGCCACAATTCCTCTCAACAAGGAATTTTTTATTCCCCTCTCCGCCCGCCCACCATAATTTCCCTCGGGACATCCAAAACACAACTACTACTGCTGCTGGCTAAAGCCAGCCTCCACAATCCCAAACGATAGTGGGCCTTCTCTTCTCAGGCGGACACCGCATTGTTCGTCTGGGTGGCAGACAGTGCTCCCACTGATTGCCGAAGACTGTTTGTACCCACTGGAACAAGATCCACACTTCCACCGTTTCTCTAGAGCCGTCCCCACGAGACTGTCCGTCGCCCGGATATGGTAAACACTGGGATTCCGAAGCATTATACAACCTCGCCGTCCTCGTTTAGCGGAACACCGTCTTTGACGATAAATCGTGAAGCAGCGCTTGATCTCGATTCCAGCAATGCATTCGAAGGACCTGAGAAACTGCTCGAAGTATGGTTTAGTCCATCTCCTCATATTCTAGGCAACTGCTCTACACCGAATGGGTTGAAAACAGTCCCGTCAGAGATATGGAAGTCTATGCTCGATCTGGTCAATTGCCAGGTACTTTCGATTGTCGAGTCAGAGGACGTGGATGCCTATCTTCTCTCCGAATCAAGCATGTTCGTGTTTCCTCACAAATTGATTTTGAAGACGTGTGGAACAACAACCTTGCTCTGCGGCTTACCGCGTATTCTTGAAATCGCCACTCTCTTCGGAGGCTATGCTCGCTCTCCTGCACCTTCCGTTCGGGGCATCATGATTGCGGCGGCTCCATACAGAGTCTTCTATAGCAGGAAGAACTTTCTATTTCCCGATCGTCAACGTGGTCCCCATCGAAGCTGGAGAGACGAAGTCACCACACTCGACAAGCTCTTTCTTGGTGGCAGCGCCTACATGATTGGGAAAATGAACGGTGAACATTGGTACCTCTATTTGACGGAGCCAAACACTGTTTTAACCCCGCCTGCAAGCCCAGGAGAGAGCGAGCATGGAACAGAGACAAGGACTCTTAGTTTGCCGACGATTCCCCAAGGGACTCTAGATGTGAAGGATTATGAGGGTGAAGATGAGACACTAGAGATTTTAATGACCGATCTGGATGAGGAGAATGCGAAGCAATTCTATCTTGACCATGCGAGTGCGGTCGCAGAAGATCGACATTATTTCTCCAAGCGCTCTCACCAGGATTTTGTGGATGTTTTTAGCAACACGTCTTCCGATACGGGGGAGATCATATCCGATGAGGAAGAAGCTTTCCCCGAAGAGCTTACGACTGAAGGTCATGCCTTAGGCACTGTCGTTTCCGATTGTTGCGGGCTATCAAATGTTTATCCAAAAGAGAAATACCCAGACTCGCGTATCGATGCGTACCTGTTCACGCCCTGCGGCTTTTCTGCTAATGGTGTTGTTCCCGCAGCCGAACGCGGAAGAGGCACTCATTATTTCACAGTTCACGTCACCCCAGAGCCTGGCTGCTCCTATGCTTCGTTTGAAACCAACGTTCCAGCAAACCAGAAAGGCCGTGAGACCGCAGAGATACTCGACCACGTCGTTTCTATCTTCAAACCTGGACGATTTACTGTCACGCTTTTCGAAGCCAAGCCTACGTTGGACGACAAAGAAGCTTCTCCTAATCTTGAGTCCATGTATGAGATGAGGGCAGTGGAACGAAAGGCGGCATTGCGTAATGCAAAGATGGATTGTGTCAAGGGCTATCGACGAGTTGACCGCATTGTGCATGATTTAGATGGGTACGACCTCGTCTTTAGATACTACGAGCGCAATGACTGGAAGGGAGGCGCCCCGCGAATTGGAGAAAAGAGCTTCTGACTATATGGAAGAGCTCTTGTCATCTCCAGTTCCAGAAAATTAACGGAGTTATCAAAAGCCCTTCGGGAATATGCCATTCTGGCACAAAGCTACGAAGTAGCGGCTGGAACGTTCTTGTTCATGGCATGATTGAACAATTTGGACTTGGAGGCGTTGATCTTATCCAACTTGCTGTCATTCATTTCAATCGGCCGCCAGGGGGTTTGGCCATGGAGTTTGTTTATAGAGGAATATACTTTGTAAATTTTTGTTTCCTTTGAAGCCCAAGTTTATCTCCATGCACAGAGATGAATCAAAACTACTCTGAGGAAATTCATAGGGTTCAAAGTGACCTCTATTCATCCAAGTCCACGACACAAGGCTTATGACTCAAGACTCAAGTTGGGCGTAGATCTTTCCAGATACTCAGTAAAGTGACAGCTTGCTATTTGCTCTGATGATCAACTTCACCTGAAAGAGTCGAGACGGGAGTAGATGGTTAAGTTTTCGTACAAGAGTCTACCTATTCTCGCGGATCAGCCTTGTAATTTCAGCCTTGCCGGACGGAACTTTGGTGGCATCGGATCCCTGCGTAGATCGTCTCCGGCACACCTTCCGTGAGAGTCACTTGGTAGAACGAAGCCCGCCATTTGATTTACTGACTGATCCTTTACTTCGAGAATCGCCTACCTGGTATCTTTACTGTTACAAAGAAGCGCTTCTGGCCGGGTCAAGCCGATATAGATATGCTAGCTCCTCAACCCCTCCTCCGCACCTGAGAACGGTTAAGTCTACGGTGTTTCTAGGCCCTTCACAGTCTAGCCAAGCTCTTGGACATTCAGGCATCTCTCCTTCAACGACCTCAACTCACATTTCTAAACCAGCTGCGAAACCTCGAGATGTCCTCGCCACCCCCTCCTCCGGCCTCCATCATTCCCCAAAAGCGTCCATCTCTCTCTTCCAACACCTCCACAGCCTCCAAACGCCGCAGCACGCTCCACCCTCTCCGACAGACCTCCTTCCCGGCCATCGATGCCGGTCCCTATGCCGCGGGCACCCCCTCAGTCTTTTCCGATGCAGGCTCCGTCACTGGCAGCATGATCTCTGGGATCAGCGGTGGCGGTGTAACAGCGACTAAGAAACGAGGCCGTCCGAAAAAAGCCCCGCCGACGCAGGCTGGGAGCGTGATTGCGGGGAGTGAGTTAGGCACGAGACCGAGAGGTGTTGGGACGGAGGGATCTATGGTGGGGCGGCCTGGTAGCAGGAGTGGGAAGAGCTTAGCCGGTGTGAGTGCAGTTGATGGCGGGGAGGTAGATGAGGATGATGATTATGAGGTAGGGGAAGGGGAGGGGGAGGCGGATCTAGAGGGGCAGATGCAAAGGGAAGCTGATGAGAAAGGGCTTCTTTGGGAGTATGTGCTGCCTGTATCTACAATGTGATATTCATGGGGGATTTTGCTGACGGGGTTAGGTTGATACAAGACACAATGAACCCAAATGGCCAGCGCGGCGAGCTCTTCAAGAGCGTCAAGCTTAACGAGCGGAACCTCAAGAAGATCGTCAACCAGACGTGCTCCCAGTCTGTTGCGCAGCGGCCCATCAAAGCGCTCGGCTTCGCAGTGAAATGGTTCGTTGGCGAGATTGTAGAGCTTGCGTGCGACGTTCAAGAGGAGATGGCGGAGCGGTGGGACGAGGCGCGAGAGAAGAAGCTGTGGCTAGAAGAGCAAGACGAGGCGAGGAAAAAGGCGCAGGCAGAAGCCGAGAAGAAGAAACGAGAGCCGACCGAAAGCCACGGCAAGGAAATCGGCGGCGAAGCACGGCAGGACGGACAACCAGACTCTCAAACACCTAGACCCGCCAAGGACACAGACCCATCAACACCGAAACCCTCGACCAACGGCGATCCCCCCCTTTCGACCACAAACAATGCCCTTCCCACCATGGAACCAAACGGCACCACCACCACCACCCACCAGTCCCCACCTCTTCCCACCAAGCGCCCGAAACCCACACCCAAACTCGGCTTCACCCTGACCGGCGACGAGAACCCGCACCGCGGCGGCCTGCTGCCCGAGCACGTCCGTGAAGCGCTGCGACGGTACCGCGCCGCGGAGGGGAACAGCGTCGGCTTTGGGGGGCTGAGCGTGGGGATGCTCGGGACGAAGGGGGGGAAAGCCTGGACGGTGGAGGGCGTCGGCGGCGGCGGGGGGATGGGACGGCTGTTTCGGTAGTAGAAGGGTTCGATCGATGGGGTATATAAAATACGGTGCGGTGACATCTTGGCTAGATTCGAATATAGGGTTTGCAGCTCTGTCCATGCCTGGACTTGGAAAACAGGCGTCACCAGCCCTAGCTGTACATTGATAGTTTAGCAAAGCTGCGGAGCGGAAACCCCCACTCCACCTGGTGAGCTAACGGGCAAAAGATTCTTTGTAGTTCTACACAACAGTACAGTTGCTGCCTCTTCATTTCCAGCATCGCCCTCCCAATCTCCCGATCCCATCTCGTCGATAAAAAACGTCACGTCCTCCTCTGCTGCTGCCCTCTGATCCCCGCCCTCTCACGCTCAATCTCCTTCCGCCTCCTCATCTCGTACTCCCGCTCCCTCTCCTGCCGCGCCTCCTCCCTCGCCTGCCGCATCTTCTGCTCCGCCCGCGCGTTCATGTTCTCGTAGATCTCCGTGTTCTTGATCCTGCGGAACATGCGCCGGAACGAGGTCACGCTGCGGTCGAAAACGTTCTTGTCCGCCTGGTCTTCCTCCTCTGCTTCCGCGGTCTTGGGCTGTTTCTGTTTGGAGCGTTGCGCGGCTTCGGCGGCCGCGGTGGCGGAGTGGGTGTCGTAGACGTAGGTTGGGGTGCCGTTGCGGGTCGTGGTGTTGAGGTGCTGGACGAGGCGGAGGGTTTTGCCGCCGTTGGTGGGGTCGGTGGGTTTGCGGGTGTTGAGGGGGAACATGCCGAGCGTTGCGCGGAAGGTGGGGTTGCGGTTTAGAACGCTGAGGAGATACATGAGAGCGGCGGTGGTGAGGAAGCTGATTTGGATGATGCCTGGCTGGTACGATAGGAAAAGGAGGCTGATGACAGGGAGGATCTTAGAGAAGCCTTTGACAGGCAGGGAGCCTTCAGCGGAGACGTCGTTTGCTTTTGTGGCGGCCTGTGGAGTTGCATTTTAGAGTTAGTAACTGTGGAAGGCTAGGGAACACAAGAGAAGAAGTAACGGATGAAGAAGAGGCTAATGGTGAGGCGCGGAGAAGAGACTTACGTCGAGGTTCAACCACATGATTCCTGCTTGACACACAGGAAGAATAAAAAACGGGTCAGGCTGCAGAAGGTCTGGAATCCAGTAGAATGACTCCGCCTGGAGCGCCGGCACGGGCAAGTCAGCCATCCGACGTAGGGCTCTCCATGTACCATACCCAACGACTCCTTGAACGATCATAGGTTTGAACATGCTCCAGGGCTTGATCCCGTTGTCGCGATATATTTTTTTCAGCTTCATGTTAACTTGCGTCGCCGCTGTCACATCTGTGTTCCAACGTGCGTCACTCATTTCCTGGCGAAGTTCGGTGATTTGAGGCTTGATGTAAGCTTGCCGGGCAACCATGTCTGATGCTTGCATCATGAGCGGGAAGAGGACTATCCTTGTAGCTACTGCGAGAATAACTGCGCTTGTTACCCAGCTAGTGCCTGACACGACATGGCAAACCTCCAACAGATTCTGCATCATGAATGTCGGCCCGTAGCCGATATCAAGGCCAATACTCTGAAGATAGCCAAGTGAGCCATCTGGAATTGCGGTCGTTATATCATCCGCCACCAGTGTACTTGGTACGATGTCTTCTGGAGGAGGGATATCCAGAGGTGGATCATACGCTGAAGTCGAGGCTTCCTCTGATAGTGCAGTTATTGGATTAGAAGTTTGGGTGGTTGCGAAGCGAATCGAAGAAAGAGCTAAGGAAGTCCGAGATCGAGAAATCGAGAAGAGTTCTTGTGGCGCTGGTCTTGGAAGGACATATCGAGCACATGGTCTCAAAGGTAGTGGAGATGACCTTGCTATATAAAACTAGGTCTGATTAGTTGGTGCTCGAGGCTGCGGCAACAGCGGCTCACATTTCGCGTTCCAGTTTTGGCAGTGGATAACCTCTGACGACCATTGCTTATGCCAGCGCCACTCCACCGAGCCGACCTTAAGCAGAGCATGTTTAGTGCTCTTTGCGATCTCTGGCCGTCTATGGGACCAGCTTCTATCAATGGGGGGGCTCAAGGCCTGGGATATTTTTCACAACAGGGAAAGTATGCCGAGGGAGCGCCAAGTCCTTGACTCCGCCACGACCTCCGAGGCCGACTTTTTGTAAGGCCCTCCAAGGGAGAATAGCACGGGCACGAGACAGGAAGTGTATCGAGATCAGGCTGAATGATTCAAACTGGCGACGGGATGTCTTACGCTTGATGCACATCGCTAGACCGACATAGGCCTCGTTTGACTAAACTTAGGCAGTGAATGCATGTTTAACATAGCTCCTCTTTTTTCATGGCTTATCCGCTGTTGAGAAACTCACCAATCTTCTTGTTCATGAACTCAGCATCTTCCTTGCTGCTCTGACCTCCTCCTGCCGCATGTCCCCAGCAGCTTTCGATTGGCGCAAACACTCCCTTCTCCCCTAACGCTTTCGCTTCTTCCTGCCCATCTTCTACCCTGAAGTACTGATCCGTCGTACAAGGCATGACGAGCACTCTCGCCTTAACGACATCTCTCAGCACCTCCCTAAAGTCTCCTTTCTCCCCATTGAGCTTCCCGACGTCCCCTTTCTGCCACATCCTCGCCAAACACAAATGATCCTCTGCATCCCAGCTCAAATTCCCCTCGGAAAACTCTTTAAGCCAATCCTCCAGCGTCGCATCCTTGTTTCCCATCATCTCCTTCCACAACTCCTCTCGGTACCACTCGGCGCTCGTCAGCCACGCTGCATACGCCCTCCCAAATGCTACAAGACCCCGCGCCGGCTTGATACCGTTGGCTTTATACTGACCGTCCGCATAGTCGGCGCTTTGTGTCAGCGCAGCGATTGGACCTTCAAGGAAGGCGATGTTATGGGGTGATGTCTTCGCGCTGCTGCAGATCGGAATGGAGGCAGAGACAAATTCTGGATACATGGCCGCCCAGTAGTAGGCTTGCTGACCTCCCATGCTGAAGCCTATCACTGCGTCGAGATGGTTGATGCCGAGATGTTCTGTGAGTAAGGAATGTTGAGCGTGGATCAGATCGTCATAGACGATTTCTTTGGGAAAGTCGGGACGTGTGGAAGGAGATTCAGATTCGCCGTTGCCGAGCATGGCTACGAGAACTACCCGCCATGAATCTAGAGCGCCACGTTTAACGGCCGCAGGTGCGCCAAGAGGTGTAGTCGAAGTAAAGGTCTCGGTGTAGTTGATGAACCCACCATAGCAAGTAGGGATAAGAGCGACCTTGGTGCCTGTAGGATTGAGTTGTTTGTAGGCGACTTTGACATTAGGCAGCGTAAGCCCGGATGTGAATTTGAAGGAAGGGATGGTGTAGTATTCGATGCCAGAACGGTCGAGCTCCTCCTTTGGCATGATTTATTTATTGCAAGATGTCGTTGGGATATCAGTAGGGCTCAAACAAGGAACGAATCGGTTTTAAGGCAGAGAAAGACACACAAGATCGTAGAAAGCTGCTTTTTGACCGTATCCTCACCTACAGAGATGTTGAGTCAAGAGCACTATTATGAACCTGCAATAGAGGTAATGACTTGCCATCGAAACGTACGCATTAGCAAAATGAAGCTCCCATAACGAGACCTACCGTTCCACCCCACTTTTTCGATATGACGCAACGATGGTGGAGTAGAAGAGAAGCTCACCTTCCTATCCCAGTCGCAGGATAAGCCTTAAGATACAAGGCCATAGATTCAAGAAGGCTTCGTACCTTCATAAGACAGATACTGCATTTGGTCAATGAGAATGACAAGGTCGTTTGAAACGCTGTGCAGGAAGGAAGAGGAAGCCTAGGTTCCAGCGCCATTGACGCCCCGGTTCTCGGAATGCTCAGGGAAGGCGGGTGACAGCAGCGTTAACGTACAGTATCCAAACCTCTTCAAGAAGCGATCAGGCATTAATATGGACGACCTCGGGTATCTCAACATTATGGTATTTTTAATTTTGCCATATCATGCTGAAAGGATTGCGAAAAAGCGACTGCCCATGTGCTCCCGACGCCATGACAATGGCTTGATGAGTAAGCAATTAGGCCAGACAATTGTTTCATCATTGCACATAAGAGAACGGGTATCCGCGTTTTAGGGTCTCTATAAAGTCTGTGCAAAATATCAACATCTCTCCTTCTGCATCTCAACATGTCCTCCACCTCCCCCATCTCCCTCCCGCCGATCTTCACATCCGTCCCCAAAACTCCTCTTCTTTCCCCAACACCACCCCCCATCATCACCCTCCCCCGCCTCCTCTCCTCCCTCTCCCCTCCCTCCCCAACCACAACATTACACCTCTACCCGGACTACCTCACCACGCCCCTCTTCCCCGGCGGCTCCAAGACCCGCAAACTCGAGTACGTCCTCCCCCGCGCCCTCTCCTCGGGCTGCACGCACCTCGTCACCGTCGGCGGCATCCAGTCCAACCACACGCGGCAGGTCGCTGCCGCGGCCGCAAGGCTCGGGCTAAAGTGTGTGCTGTTGCTGAGCGATCGGACGGGGATCCAGGCGCAGGAGTATAGGGAGTTGGGGAACGTGCAGGGAGAGAAGCTTTTCGGGGCTCATGTTAGGATTGTGAGGGATTATGGGGAGGAAGGGGTGAAGGAAGGGGTTTTGGCGGAGATTGAGAGGGGAGGGGGGAAGGGGTTTTGGATTCCGAGTGGGGCGAGTACGGATCCGATGGGGGGAGTGGGGTATGCGAGGTGGGTTTTTGAGATGGTTGAGCAGGAACGGAGAATGGAGTTGGGGGGGAGTGGAGTGTTTGATGCGGTTTTTGTGGCGACCAATAGTGGGAGTACGCTTGGAGGGATTGTGTCCGGGTTGAGGTTGTTAGAGAAGATGGAGAGGGAGAGTGGAAGGGAAATGAGGAAAAGGAGGGTGTTTGGGGTGGACACAACGCCGAGAGATCCGAAGCAGACGATAGAATTGGTATTAGGGATTGCGAGGCAGACGGGAAAGGTGTTAGGGTTGCAAGAGGAAGAGCTCCCAAATAGGGAAGATGTGAACATTGACGGCAGGTGGGCTGGCGAGGGGTATGGCATTCTCGACGAGGCAACGAAGAAGGCTGTGCAGAACGTTGCCCGGCTTGAAGGCGTCATGACGGATCCGGTTTACACTGGAAAAGCTATTCTAGCAACGATGGAAGTTATCAGGTCGGGTGAGATGAGCGGTAATGTGCTGTTCTTGCACACCGGCGGCCAAATAGTGTTAAGTGCATACCATGAAGTCGAGATATAAGGAGTCATTTAAGATAGTGGGCACCTTTGTCAACCATCTCAAGGTGGACGATAACCAGGGACCCGCTCTCGAGGTGCCGAGTCTACTGCAGTCCTGGAACAGATGTGGTAAAGCCATAAAGAATATCATTCTAATCCAAGATCTAATACGCTCAGTCGCTCTCTCTCGTCCTGTGCTTGGTTCGTTAAAGATGTAATCGAGAGGCTGTCGGGGTCATTTCGTCCTTCAATTGTATAATAAGAAGACGTCTAAACTGATTAGCAAACCGTAACACCTTGATTTTGGCACCCGTGCTTATCGAGAGCTTTGAAAATGTCTCGACGCTCTTTTAGGAGAGAATCTTTCGGAAAGGATTCTGGGTGCAGAGCCGCAGCTCCCCTTGTTCGGAGAGGAAATCTTCAGGATTTGAAGCAGGTTCTGTGATGGGAGCCTCGGGGGTCTCTTGAGCTGTACTAATCTCTTCTGCTTGTCCTAGGGCTTTCGTTTTGTTCGCTTTATTCTTGAGTCGTCGCCGGTAGTTCCGAAATGTTTTTTCTCTGCTGGCTCGATCGACAGGTAATAGCTCGTTATCCCACTTCAGGCCGAGGACACGATGGAGAATCTTTGGGTCGCCAATGATATCTTCTTGGGAGAGACCACACTCCTGTACGTCTCTGTCGAGCTTCTGCATAACCGCTGGGTGTTCGTACTTGTAGATACCCCAATGTTTGAGCTTATTTTTCCACTGACGCTCCCTAGCGTTATTGAAATGTAAGCTATACGCCGGGGGCATAGGAGTCTAGTACTAGAAATGAGGGGCCCTTTAACCGTTGGAAACTCACGTAGCAGAAAACCCATGTGTCTTGCGTATTGTTTCTATCGCTTCTGACAAAGTCATATCATTCACGATATACAATTGACGAAATGGATCTTTGACCCCATTCCATTCCGCTTCAACGTACGATGGCGCCTGGTTGTGAGTGGCTCTGCTGGTTCGTTCAACCTCGCTGAAAGGCTGGGCGGGAGAAGCCGATGCGAAATCAGAAAATGGAATGCTCAAGTCTTGATAATAAGGGTCTAGAAGATATGCAGCTTGATCTGACTGATACTCCATTGAGAGTAGAAAAGCGGTGCAGACCCCGGTTGTAGTGAGACTTTTAACAGAGAACGGGCCTCAAAGGTGCTAGGAAGAGGAATATTTCTTGGAATCAGAAAAACAATGATGGTTCAGAGATTACGCGGGAACTCTTCGAACATTTATATTCAAGACCCTAAATAGAAAGATGCGTGATCGCACTCTCCTATTCAAAATGTCGAGTTGCGTACCAAAAGCTCGAGAGCTCGAGCCAGCGGTGTAGATTTGGTCATGCATTGTATTCGGTAATTTTGCCAGTCATTGCAACACTTGATTTGGTTGTGGCTACGACGTCGCGAACCTGGACGAGGCTGAAAGACGGCGGTGATTGCTGAAATATATTCTGCAGTGCGCTAGGTGGTGAAGATGTTGGTTCTTTTCGCTTAAGGGGTTTCCAACAGTAACGGAGGTTACGGGGGTCTAGCCGGTTCGGTTGACCAAAGTACCAGCAAGCAGTGTCCTTGAGTGCAGGGAAGCAGCCGGTAGTTACGACGCATATCCTGGAAGCAGTTAGACTCGATCGGTGTGGCTTCATACAGGAAATGCAGATGCCACCAGAACGAGGGAAATCAGACGGCATGCGGCGGGGGCGTAAGCGACGCGCAGCGGAGTAATAAACTGTCACACGTTTACCCTAGCATGCTGTGACTCGTGATGAACAGTGGCCGACAGTTGACTAAAGACCACGGCCCATCCGTTGGTTTTTGGCCCCCTCGTCGCTAGGCCATGTCCCGAAAGCCGACTTAACATTTCCTGTCCCACGAGTCAGGCCGACGGGCCTGACCGTTTCGCGTCAGTAGGGCCAGGGCGTGTCCAAAGTAGTAGCTTCTGCGGCCATCACTCGTCGACCGACCCCCATTTCCCGCACCTTGCTGCTGTCAAACCACCCACGATCGTACCGATAACCATATGCACGACCGGCATGCATGCCTGAATTATGTGCCAAGTGTTAAATTATGCCTTCCTCTGCCTTGCTCCCTTGGTAGCCCGACCGCACTCTAAGGCTCTATCGTCGACCGTAACCGCCGCCAAACAACGTTTTCTGCGAATCCAGCAGGCCAAAGCAGCAAACAATGGCCCTCTAGCATCCTGTGGGCTCATAACGCTAATCAGCACTCATCGCCTCCGCCTCCTATGTCTCACCTGCTTCGCTGAGTGTGCCAAACTCAAGGATAAATTCCACGTGCACTCTAATGTTCTGTCGGCCATCGTCGCCGTCTTCCCTGCAGAATCTGAGATCGAATTTTCCTTTTCGTTCCCACTTCTGGCAACCGCGCCTGCGGGTCTTTTTCTACGCCTGTCGAATGACACCATTTTCGCTACATCGGGCTTCAGCATTTTCGGATGAGCAATGCCGGCAATCCATGTCTCCATATCTTTATGATTATATGGCCGATTCCCTCGGAATGCTTGTCGTCATCCAGCCTATGAGTAATTATTAGACTACCACAGATTGTTCAATACTCAGATTTACCTTGAACTCTTTCTATGAAGGGGGTTTTCCAAAAAAGAAATTCTCAAATTGGTGAAGCCTGATTTGATAATGACTGATCCACCATCGTCGAAAACGCGCTTGCCAGCCACCCACCCTCTACCGATCTGCGCCAGAAATCTGTCCCCCAGAGCTCTGACTTCTCTACTATTGGCCCTTTCCTCCGTCAGCCTTGCTGCAAGTATCTTGTTCGTCACCGATATCACTGTTCTCCGTCACCCCGTCCCACACTCTCTGTGACGCCCCAACGCCCACAAATGCACACGCTAGCCCCATCCATCCCCATCTTCAAAATCAAGTCCCGGGTGAATAGCACACCATTTGCCACATATGCACGGCTAGGAAGGGCATAAAAGGCCGTGCTTAGCCACGGCATGGCGGTCGTCGTGATATTCGTGGTACGGTACCAGTGGTGTTGCCTAACACACGCGAAGAAAGTAAGTAGGCGGAGTGGCGGAGTGCCTCGTTGGTGGAGTTGGAGCTTGACCAAAACGGTAAAGCTTCCCAAATGTGACCAGTCCTTCGACCTGACGTTCCTGACGAGCTTTGGAGAGATGAAAATTTCTGTGGATTTGTTCTATGTCCTAACGGCGGGTTTCTACAAGTCCCCCTATACACTTGCGCATGATAGTGTGATCCTATGGAAAACGAGACCGGCTGCAACGCAGAGCAGCTACCAGATTCTCTAAGCTCATGACCAAACGCGTACCATAATCCTCTAGTCCCATACCTCACCCACTCAACCCCCCCGCGGCAGCGTGCACACTCTCTGCCATCACACTCAGATAGCCGACGAATAGCACGGGGGATCCAAGTTCCATGCCCAGCTTTAGCCGCCGTTGAATAACCTATTGCCAGATAAAGCCGCAGAATCGAGCAACGTCCTTAATCGCGTAGAACGCTAGTCGGTAAGTTTCAGCTGCCTCGAGCGGTAGACGCAACGCCGACTTTAGCGATGCTTCTATAAGGGGACCTGGAGAAAGACTGCCGCCTAGGTTGAAGCCGAAGAGGAAGCTGGTTGCGACTACATGGACGGCAGCTAAGGCTGACCTTGGAGGAAGAGACCGGGAGACGAGGGCAGAATGACGCTGGGGGTTGACGGATTGCGGAAGGGAGAGGATGAAATGGGATGTTTGCGGGTGTTTAGCGGAGGAAGGGGGGAGGGAGAGGGAAGCCAGGAAAAAGGACGATGATTAGGGGCATTGGTTTGAGATTCGAGAGAGGGAGGGATGCTGAAGTCAGTGATCGTGTCTTCGAAAGGGGTCGGATCAGAGAAGATTGTTGGTTTTTAGGGGGGGTGGGGCGGAATGAATGGAGCAGAGGCTCGTCAGTAGATTTTGCGCAGGGGGGAAAGCCTTTTTAGTTATGCTTCAGCAAGTGAAGTAACTTAAGAGCAACAAAGGATCATCCACTCTTTCGTGATATGTTGAGAAAATTCGTACTAATTCCGCAACGATTTGGGTATCGAACGTCGTGTGTTTAGCGGAAGCGGAGGAAACGAGATTTGACTGGAGATATCATGATAGTGTTGCAGGTCATTTTGGAGTAGGATACAATGACTGGCAAAAAGAAGTGACAGAAAATAGGAGACCACTGGACCGGCTGTGATTACCACTTCTAAAAGCATTCTTATTCGAAGGTCTTTGTGGAAAAGACTACCACAGCATATTCCATCGAAACCTTTTGATCTTTGCCCCTGCCTATCATCAATACTTCGGCTGGAAAGGCAACGTCTTCATCTGCTCCACCGGGTTTGCCTTGATGTCCAACAGCTTGTAGATCCACTTCAGAATAACCATGAACGACTCCGGCTCGCCCATATGCTTGATCCCCTTCATGAATCTCGCCTCCTTGGGATCTCCATACTCCAGCGCCAGATAGTAATCGTCGATCGGGAAAATCTCATCATCCGTCCCGTTTACGAGGAACAGCTTTGTGCACGGCTTGTCGAGCGTTCCGTCTTCCAGGAGAGAGAATTTCTTGGCTTCTTTCTTGAATTTGGCCAAGTCGTCCCCGTAGCCGAATTTGTGACACAGCGACCCGGCCAAGTCAAATGGATATTCGAGTCTGTTGACGTGATCGAGCCACTCGGTATCGAACATGTGGTGGCAGCCGCCGCCCAATGAAATCGATGCGAGCAAGCGATCATGGTGCGTATGCGCTATTCTAATTGCATATAGGCCGCCGGTCGAGAAGCCCCAAACAAGGACCTTCTTGTGGTCGATCCCTTCCTGTTTGTCGATCCAGTCAAGAAGGCTGTCATTCTGCCGATCAACGCTCTTAGGATCAATTTTCAATGCTGGCGAGTCACCAGTTCCCGGGATTTCGAGGATTACGACTGCGATCCCACGCATTACAAAGCCCTTCGCCCAGACCATGAGTTCTGTCCGGTAGCCGTCGAGACCAGTATAGATGACCACGCAAGGGACCGGGCTATCTTTACTTGCCGCTGGCGGTAGGACATGGTAGACAGGAATAGTCTCCCCTTCGCCGGAGACTCGGTGTGTATGCGGGATCTGTACTTCATGGATGCCACCCTCAGAGGCTGGGCGGAGGGACATCCCATGAAGTGCAGCGGCTTTGCCTAAAGTCCAGGCGTCGTGCTGTTTCTTTGAGCGCGGAGTCGGGAAGCGAGCAATACGATAGACGGCAGAGGCGCGCCTAAAGATGGTCAGAACGGGCTCACGAGCAGAAGGGAATGAACAAGAGTTGGCCATAAAAATAGCATACAGGTACAATTCTGAAGCCTTTTCTTTTTCACCTGCTCTCTCCGCCGTTTCCGCTTCAGAGACGAGAAGTTCAGCCTGAGGAAAGAAGGTAGAGGCGTAAGCGTCCCAATCATAGGGTTCATGCATGTTTTGCTGCAAGTGATGGGCAGTTAGTTGGATAGAGGGTCAGTGTCGAGTGAATTTATACCGAGATCAGATTATCCACAATCGGCTGGAAGTCTTTAGTACAACCGAACATGAATGGGTATACACCCATCGAGCACTATTTAGGCCTTGTCAGCGTCACCCCGAAAAAGGGGCACGAGCATTTACTCACCGGCTTCTGCCATTTTGTCTCCCACAGCGCCTTGAAGGAGGTATGGTGGGGGGCAGTCTTGTAGATGTTACCGTTCCTTTTGATGTAATAATCATTAGCATGTTTGGAATCATTCAAGATGCCGTTCGTCGCCATTGTTGATTAAGCTCTCGTTTAATTGGCAACATAGACGGTACGGGTAGATGAGATTGCCAGGTGGGTGGAGCGACGTTAAAAGACAGAAGGGACCATTAGTACTTACCTAAGCTATCTGGTGTTTGATGACCACATATAAGTCCAGTAGACGGAGATGTGACTAAGTCCGGACTTTGATGCGCTACGGATGAGTGCTGCTGGGCAAGGTCCGGTCCGTTCGGCCCCCACCCCGCCAGGCGGAGGTTTCCGCTGACTGCTCTGTGCCAATCGAGGCCTGTTTCAGCGCGGACTCGTCAAATACAGCATGAATTCGGGCCAGTAGCACTTCGGTCGCCTCGAAGTGCAACTGGGCCTGTTGCGATGATCAAATGATATGATTTGGGCTCAATACGTAAGAATGCGACTCGAGTGTTTCAAAGTGAGGAGCAAGTGGGAAGTAGGTGCATGGCCGTAGAAGTGTGTGATGCGGAGGGCAATGTCGCTTCGGTCTCGGGTCCTGGATCTTGACGATTGCGATCAGCCGATGATCGGTTTCGCTTGCAAAGTGGAGACCGAAGAGGAAGACTCGGTGTATCCCCTCCCGGGTTTGCGTCCGTAAACAAACGAACTAGAGTCAGTTATTCAAAGTGCTTATATCCGTGGCCCCAGGGGCACTGACATCTCTTGGTAAGCATGAACGTTGCGATCTTTCATGGCTTCTCGAATGCGGGCACAATAAATCAAAACCTGTTGTTGAGACCACTGCAAAGGCGCGGTCAGATCAGAACTCGATATCTCGCAAGCCCCCGTGTCGATGTTACGGACTCACCCCGAGATACTTTGTAAACAGAAACATGACCCATCCCTCGCATCCCCGATCCCAGGCAGCTCCGTTGAAGAGGCCAATCTCTTTCATCTTAGGGTCTTTTGCCCATCCGCCCATGGGCCATTTGTATCTCCTTTCTGTCACGTCTTCAAATCCGGCATCGATGAAATGCTGCCGGATGTCGTTGATCACCCACATAGACTTCTCAAAGCCTTTTGAGGCTTCGATGGTATTCATGCCCCAATCTTCAAACGCCGTCCCCGCAATTGAGCCGTCTTCAGATTTGGGAACCACGTCAATCTCGATCTGTTCGTAGTATCCGCCAGGCTTCAGGGTCTTCATGACTTGAGAATAGAGCTTCGGGTAATCGGCAACACAGCCAAACAGACTACGCCCGTGGATGAAATCGAAGCTCTCAGGTGTGTAGGTCCATTCATCACAGAAGTCATCAACCTCGAACTGAACATTGGGCGGAACAGCGCGCGGTTGGATTGGAGAAAGGTCGTTCCCAACGACAGAAGCGGAAGGGTACTTGTCGCCCATATCGATAGCCCATGCTCCATTTCCCGTTCCAATATCAAGGATGCGATGAGGAGTCGGTGTGATTGGGGCAAGGTGTAGCTCGCCGTTCAAGGTCATGAGGAAAAGATGATGGTTGATGTCCATATGTTGTTGTGCGGCATCGTCGTTCGGGGCCCTGCAAAGCATAGAGAGAGTTACATTAGAGCCAAAGTCTTCGTAGACAGATGAAAATTATTTTGAAGGGACAGCACCCAGAATACAAGTATAGAGAGACATACCAATATTCACCGGACCTAAAGGCATTGTACCGCCGACCATTTTCGTATTTGTAGTCATAGACACTTGACGTCAACGTTGCCGTGATGGACATATGCTCCTCGGCATAGCCTAAATCTGTTCCACTAGCATTGGCAGGCTCGGCGGGAATAGAGATGCCTTCATCGAAGTCCATATACAAAGATCCTGCCATTTTTCAATTGGTCACAGAAGAGGGAGTACTAGCTTCGTCTGAATTGAGAAAAAGAAATTTGCGCAAATTCATCGACGAAAATCCAGCAACGTCCATACGCAACAAATATTAAAGCACGCCAAACCCTTGGGAAAGTAAGCTCGGTGATGCGACAGTCGGGAATTCAGCTCATTTTTTTCTTTCAAGGACAACCCTTTTGGGGCAGACCCCTTATCTGGGCTGGGATAGGTCGCCGTTATCCCGCGGGACGCCTCCGGAGCCCTAAATGGTTAACAAAGGATGCATTGATGCTATGCGGCGCATGTGCTAAAGTGGATTGCCGGCGTCTGCGAAACTGTGCTTCTCGAAAGGGAAAATGAAGGGCCCTTGCACTTGGACAGTTCGTACTAGGCATGCTGATCCCCCTCGTGGTGCGGCTATTAGTGGCCCCGCCAGGGAGGTATCTGCGGCAAATTCACGACAGCGTTTCTCGCGATTGGCTTCAACAACAACTGCTTCAGGACACATGACGACCGGCAGAGTCGAGGCTGCTGCACAGGCCGCACGGCAGAACGTTGATTGATGGAGTCTGCACTTCGCAATGCCTACGGTCGAAGGGAGAGGAGACAAGACAAGACAAGACAGCCAAGTGCCATGAACGTCTCTCCACAACGATCGCCTCCAGCTACGTGATGTGGCTAGTTCGGGCGTTTATGTTAATGAAACTACTTCATCTAGCTCGCGACATCGTCCGTGAACCACGGTCAACCTCCGATCTCAGGTACCTCGGCTTGGCATATATTTTCAACCTTCACCGTTACAGCCTGGTACAGAGCACGAATAAAGGCTCCCGAGCGAACAGGAGGCGTATGAAGTCTGTGTTTACCTCTAAAGCGATGTCTATTGGATGCACAGGAAAGTTGAAGTCCAGACCCTCGAGAGGGTTTATGCTGCTCTTCCCCATGCTTGGCGGCCCACCTGCGCTTCGGTCGCGCCGATGCCACCTTGTAGAACGTGCTTCTATGCCAAGATCACATCAATTGCCCGTTCGGGAGTCCTGGTAACTGGAATTAGCGGTCTACACGCCACTAAGTCCACTTCTGAACAACCACTCCGCCCCTCTTGAAGTCCGCCATCTCGCCCAATACCTGACTCGTGTCACTCAGCTCCTTGCTTGGGAAAGTTGTCATAAGCACCCATGATCTCGCTTGGCTATCTGGACTCGCGGCGGTCACGAACCCATAGACATCTCCAACAGTATGTGTGGTGTTGAATCGAGATGACAATCGGGTCCCATCTCCAAGACGGACTTGGATTGATACAGTCGGTTGCGATTGGTCAACTTCTACCCTAGGAGCAGCAGCTGTCGTACTGGTAGTTGACGAAGCTGCTCCAGTCGTAACAGCCGGAACACTAGGCGCAACGTCGGGGGTGGGGCTTCCCAGGCGGTTGCCTTGACCTTCAAATGGCTTGTATTTCTTCTTGGGCTGGACATAATTGCTATCATGCTGCTCTAAATTGACGTCAACGGGTTGACCTGGTGCCACGTTCAACACACTCAGTGGAGCGCTGCCGCCACGGATCTGTTCAAGGAGGGCATGGTTCTGGGGGTCGCTGATGCTGTAGAGGTCGCCGTCGTCAACGCTGAAGCCATCATTCCAAAAATGGAGGGTGCGGGTAACTTGGGGGGGCTGTTGGGGCACCTGTGGTACTGAAGGAGGTTCAACGACGCGAGATGGTGCATCATCACCGCCGAGAGTACGTGCTGCTCCTGCGAAGTTGCTTGGTCGTGATAGCTCGGGGTCATCGCCCCCTGGGCGGGGCATGGCTCTACATTGGTCAACGCACGTCCACAGAGCAATTTTCGGGGAATAACTGACCTCCTGGCACGCTCCAAGATCTTCTTCTTTATATCGTCTGGATTCTGGACCGCGAGCCCTGACTTTTCTCCACCTGCAAACATATCTTGTTTCTTATCGTCGTCTTCATCGTCAGACTCATGTGGCTGCGACCCACTACCGAGATCCCCGAGTGTAGCAAACTTCTTTTGCCCCTGTGGTCTGCCTGTGGAGGATTTTGTTTGCGGCTGTCTTGACGGCCTCGGCTCTGCAACGGCCTCACCTTCCTCACCAAGTCTCCTTCCCTGGCTGCCGCCCGAGAGTGGCTGCCGTTCAGGAACGTAGTCCTCTTCATCTTCGGGTCGGAATTCGTCGTCGTCCTGTGAGCTATCAAAAGCTCTGGGCGGCGCTTGACTCGTATGTGACGGTTCATTTTGTGCCTCCTCTTGTGCAGTGAAGAACTCGGTCACTGCAGACTCAATATTCCAGCCATGAGGGACAAGGTATTGTTGAGCCTTCACAGTAATTAATTTGGAACTTTCTACCAGGTTGATTCGAGGAGAGATGGTGATCAAAGTATCTTCGACATACCTCGTCTGGCTGAGCACCGGTCAAATCGCAGAATGTCGCGATCTTGGCTTGCTGGTCCCCATCCGCCATTTTCGTTTGCCGGACTAATCTTGAACGAAAGAGAAATTACTAGGCGGATCGGTGGTTAAATCAAAAGCAGGCAAAGATATAGAATTCCTCTGGGGGTGAAGTCAGATGATTTAACCAATGTCCAAAAAGTATCGAATCTTTCTTCGAGGCTTGAAGGCAGCCCAACGTCATTGCGGGAGCCTCCGCCAGGCAGCACAGTGATTGGCTCCTCTCCCCGGAGCTAAAGCAAAGCTGTGACTGGGGCACTCGGAGAACTTCCTACACCCATTTTGTAAGAGAAGAGACATCGCTCCTTGGACAGCATACTTTTGGGCCTCATCAGAGGTACCATTGGTCCCAACGTCACTTTCAAGGAATTGATGAGACTATCTTAAAGCTCTCTTTGGCAAATTTACCTTGCTAACCCAACCCGCCATGGCGGAACTTGCCACGAACGGCGCTTTTATTCCGCAAGATCCTCAAGCCCACCAAGCCGATCTCTCTGCCTCTGGCATCACGATCCCCTCAGACAGCGAGAATTATTCTTCAGCAACTACAAATCATGATCTGTCTTCATCACCATCGCCCCCTTTATCTTCGTCAGAATCGCCAGTCATAGTATACAAACCTCCAACAATATGGGGCCTGTTACGAGGGGCAGCAATAAACCTTTTACTTCCTTTTATCAATGGATTGATGCTTGGTCTTGGGGAGCTTTTGGCACATGAAGCTGCTTTCAGGCTGGGATGGGGAGGCACAAAGGTACAAACCACATCCAGATTTTTCCGCTGGCTATCGTGCCCGCTTGCTGCATGGGTCTTATGAGACTTCTGCGGTCCTTCTACGATGAGCCGGTCAAATCAAATATTATATTGTGCTAACATCTTTCTCAGGTCTTTCCCCCTCACCGGTCATCCAGGGCGATTGGTCCAGGCGTTGAGATGCGAGAAGATCCATTAGAGCGAAGAAGAAGAAATGATAGCGAATTGCTGGATGCCACAGCATTGGAATGAGATACGAATGGGCCTTTGGGTCCCTGTACATTTTTCAACATTCAAGGCTTAGATAATTTGGCTGAAAAACGCATGGCTTCGAAAATCACCACCAAGGAGTTCTCAGGAGACAAGGAAGAGCAAAGAAATTGGACAAATTTTACTCATAAAGAAAAGATTTATTGCCGATACTCTCGAGTCATTCGATGTGCCTGCCACCGTATTCAGAACTCTTTCATTGATCTCCCAGGGCCTCTAAATCTCTCTCTCTTGGCTTGCTAAGACACAATATACTCCGTGTCAATGGCTGTCCAACTGACATTTCCTTAAAAGGTCCACATGTCACCTGAATATTGTTCCGTACCCCTTCTGGTATGGATTTACAGCCCAGACTTCTCCAGCACATTCACGATTTCCTAGCGCACTCCCTCAACATAGGCGCAACCCCTTTCCTACTGATCTTCACGTTCCTCTGCCACCAAATCCGTACACTTGCCCCTTTCTCACGTGCGATTTCTAGGAATTCTCCATGTAGAGAATGGCCACCTTTCTCTTCCTGCCACCGCTGAAGATCTAATTCCTGAGCGCACTCTTTTTCAAATGCAGATAGGGCGCTTGCAGAGGGCGTCGGCTTTAACTTCGCGTCCTGGGACCGTGGTACGTAAACGAGTAGTTCCCTTTCAAATGCCCCTGTGGAGGATGTTGAGGCGGTCATGATTCCGAATATGTCGATGTGATTGTGGTCGGTGAATTTGGCTATGGCGTCCGACAGCGCTTGAGGACCGGAAGTCGCTTTGTCCAAGGCGGAGGAATTCTTTTTTGACTCCGAAGAAGCCTTGTCGCAGAGCCAGGTGAGCGGTTTGATAAGGCTAGACATCCCGATATGGATCGACTCTCCAAGGTTTGAAGAAAGGGGTTCCGTCCATTCTTTATAATCGCGCTCGAAGATCTCGGGGAGAGTGAGTAGGTCGACAGAGGACTCTTTTGAGGCGGATATTTCGCGGTAGAAGGCATCACGATTCCATTCAGAGGCCTTGTCCTTAGCGATGTGCTCTTCGAGAAAGGCGACAGCTTCGCGATCTGTGTCTGAGACTTTACCCTCAGCGGTCAGGTTTGCAGTGTCGATGAGGATGGCAGACAGGGCCAGCTTAGCGAGCTCTGAGTTCTCTTGGAGAGCACCATCTTGTGCAGGGGACGAGTTTGATGGGGAAGGGGATGGATTCCAAAGCCCGGCTTCACGGAGATGTTGGACGACAAGAGAGGTGCAGCTCCCGATGCCAGTGCGGATGATACGTGGGTTAGCTGCTTGAGGGACTTGGGACTCATCGACGTGATGGTCTATACAGCCGGTTATCTGAAATGGTAAGGTAGAAGGATCCTCAATGGTGGGAATGGAGAGAGCATTATGGTCGACCAGTACGAGGGGCAGTCCCTCTGTCGGTAGCTCGCCACGCTTGGAAGGGAATAGTGACTTTGAAAACATGGAGGTGGTCACGGATCGAGTGTCCCCTATCGTGACTAGGGAATGAAGTAGATCCTTAGAATCCTCATTTCCCGTAGCCAGTCTCAATGCGGTGCCAAACTCTGGACGTAATCGCCATAGATCGGTTGCGACATTGTCAGGGAGGTTGATGATGGGGAGTACGAGCCTCCTGGATTTCCCTGGAGGCGACTTTGACGTATAGAAGGCGAAGGTGACGGCACTGACAAAGGAGTCTAAATCTGCAGAAGGGTTTCCAAGGATGAAGGTGGACAGAGCGAGGGTTCTAGATGGTGTTGTAGCATTGAGGAGAGAATGACGGGCTCTGCTTAAAAAGCTTGGAAGGGGTGAAGAGGACGCTGACATATTGCACAGTGAGCTCATGTAGTATTGTATGCCCTTGCTCTTAATATCGACAAAATTATGCGTTTCGGTTAGAGGTTCCTTTACTGAATGAACTTAGCGGAACATCGCGGAGGCTGCCAGAGCGTCTTTTGACCAAGGGGCACACTTTGTAAAGGGAAACTCTTCTAGAATCTGTAGCTTTAATCGAAAGAAATTGGATTACCATCAAAATTGATGGCATTAATGCTTTAGTAACTATTTTGCAGCGAGAATTCACAGGGTTCGGGACTGTGTTGGAAAATTTGTAAAATTATTTATGGAGTAATGTCTCTTCAACTCATGCCTCAAATTGAGAATGGGCCGCCTCTACCTTCACAGACTTGTTTAGCAACGTCTTCTTGCACTGCTGCAGCCTTTTACGGTCAATCTGATATGACTCTACTGAAGGCAGCGAGAAATAGCCATGTAAAGGGTAGGCAAGTAGGTCGGCGCGTCTCGCGCCACCTTCCTTGCGCCGACTATCATACGTTACCATGTCCTCGCAACAGGCTCGTTTCTATTCTTCCACGCATCTAATTCTACGACTTGAACAAGCGATGTTTAATAACTAACAGTCCTTTGTAGTCTGGGCTTGCCTGTGTTTGTAACACAACAGGTTAGACGTTGCTGTTTGATTGGTGTCTAAACAGGCCCCCGAGCTTCAGGGTTGAAAATCCGACAGCGACGCGAGGCAATTAAGAGGCCGAAGACGTTACAATAGAACGGTGTTGATAGTATAAGACTCTGTACAATCTACTTTATCGCGTCACTTTTGGAAAGGACTAACCTTCTACAAGCTTGACCAAGGGGCCTTCAGAGCTTCATCGTGGTGACTTGTCCCTTGAGAATCCCTAAGTAGCTGCGTGTCCATCGATCACGATGAAAACCTTGTGCCAGTCACCATCATTCCTTACTGTCATTCTAGCTCTTACACGCTTCACCACCACCTCTCCTACCCACGAGCGGCGGGACCAAGACCCTGAGGGAAGCATACATGGGAACACGCCCATCCCCAATGGCCAGGCATACGATGCCTTCGCAGATCTCTGCGCAAAGTCCGACAAACACGAAATCGCAGACATCGATAAGATATGGGTTGAATGGGGCTGCAACCTCGAGTTTCTACCCATGCACACCAAGACCCTTGTCGCTACAAGTACGATACTAACGTCTGCATATTTATTCTCGGCGACAGCGACGTATATGGAGCACCCTGTTGTGACGCCACAAGGCACCAGGACGAAGGTGACTATTCAGCCGAAGATGACGTACGGCGAATATTATTGCGATTGCCCGTCGAAGGATGATTCTCCCAGGCACAAGGCGTCGGCTTCCGCTATCCCTGAGCCTTCAAGACGTCGATGATAGAATGGGAAAGGAGTGCCCATGAAGACGAGGATGGCATTAGTACATTCTCGAGCTGTTCATTGCTGTGTTCAAGCATCGCTAGTTATGGTTATTGTTGTTCTTGCAGTATTCGAATGCGTTTTTCACCTTTTAGCCGCTTAATGTCTCTTAAGCATAGAGACAAATTCCCTCTTCGTCTTCCCTTGTATAATTTTGCACGCTCAGTCCATTATTTTCCAGCCCCAGACTTAGTTGTCTGCATCTATGTTCTCGGCGGCATCGAAAGGCCTAAAAAGAACAGAATTACTCTGCAACGCTGCTCCCTGTCGGGTATCGTGCCGGACCAGCTTCCCAGAACGCCTTCTCTAATCTCATAATGAAGTCCCCTGCCTGCTAATTGAACAGCTTGTAGAAAAAGTAATACCCGTACACTCCTGCTTTCGCCAGCCACTTCCACGGCGCCGGAACTCCGATGGCCGCCATTCTTGCCACATAACCCGATATAACAGACCTTGGGGCGCCCGGCACGAAGAACATGTCGTGCGTGTTCCCCCATGTGATCTCCTGGACCATGAGCATCCGCCGGAACATATCCTCTTCAAATGGCTCCAGCTCTTTGTCTAGATTTTCAGTCCTGCCGCCATTTCCCTCCGCCCTCAGTATCGCCTGCGACAGCAGCACCGCATCCTCCATCGCGATATTGACGCCCATCCCCGCATAAGGCGTCGTCAAGTGTGCCGCATCGCCGATTAGCGTTAGGCCTATCCGATGCATCCAGGTGCTCCCTACCGGTAGTATGTAGTGTGGCTGGGATCTCAGGGTGCTCTCGTCAGCGACTTCGATCAGTTTCCGCAGCTTCGGGTGCCAGTCTTCGTGCTTTTGCAATAGCGCGGCTTTAAGTGCTTGCGGCTCGCTCAAGGACAGGCCTTGCTCCTCGAGCCAGCTCCCTGGGCGCACGGCCGCCGCGCTGCAGCTTAGGCTGCCGTCAGAGAGGTACTGGGCGGTGACCGACGCGCCATCGGAGAATGTCAAGACGGAACCGCGGTTGACGAGGTCGTAGAGTTCTGGGTGCTGTTTCTCAGCGTCGAGCACGCTGAAGTAGACACCGTGCACACCAGTGTACTGTGGCTTCGTGTCTGTGAGGGCATTCCGCACCTTGCTCCATGCACCATCCGCACCGACGACAAGGTCGAAACCGCCTGCACTGCTGCCATTTGAGAAGTTAACGGTCCAGGTCTTGCCCTCCTGCAACACACTCTGCACCTTATGATCCCACCTCACAATGCCATCAGGCAGCGCATCGTACAGCAGCTGCCGCAACTGCTTCCTGTCGATCTCCGGCCGCGGCATACTCCAGCTCTCCTTCCCACTAGACTTGATATACGCCTTGAGATTCTTGTCCCCGATGATCATCGCCTCGCCGTCGAAGCGGGCGTATTTCAGGAACCCGTCGTAGAGCCCAGCCTCCTTCAGGGCCAGGAGGCCGCCATTGTCGTGGAGGTCGAGCGTGCCCCCTTGCGAACGGAAGTCGAGAGATTTATCTGCTTCGAAGATTGTGACTTGCGAGCTGCTTTTGGCAAGGAGGCGGGCGAGGGTGCAGCCTGCTGGTCCTGCGCCGATGATGGCAATTTTGTAGGTGGCCATACTAAGGTGAGGTTATGGAGAGATTGACAAAGTGTATGGGGCAAAAAAAGGAGCCAGGGAGGCCAAAAAAATCACTCGTGATAACCAATACAGAGGAGAGCCCACAGCTAATTCTGTGACTTTTTCATACTACTTGAAGGCACAACATACCGCTGTCAAGCTGGAGCTTAGCCAGAGAACTTAGAATATCAAAACGCTTCACCGACCGAAATGCACGAGACGACAAAGTCGCGGACGATTGCCCCTTTAAGCTTGCGAAGACATCTGGCTTTGCTGCGTCATATTTTATCCAAAGTGCAGAGCCGCGTCCTTTATGCACGCTTCCTAAGCCACTTCTAGGGGTTGACGTTGTAAGTGGACGTCAGCATAGCCCCCATCTCGGCTCGTTTCGGGAACCCCTTCGGACCCGAGGCGCGCACCAGACACTCTTGCTACGAGGCAGCCCAGCTCTCTGTATTGCAGGAAACCCAGGCTACAAGCAATCTCTCTGATTGATGTTTTCTGCATATTAAGGATACACAAAGCCGCAACTATCTTTCAACGTTATGTTTTATGCCTGAGACAATGTTTAAGCGAAGGCCGCGATGTTTCGACCCTTATATTACATCTGAAAGGAGAAAGGATTGTCAATCTGAAATGCCCCAAACCGTTCATCATCCAAGTGCTGTTTTCGCAACAATCGGCCGTATTCCCATTTCACAGTATGCCTCATGGTTGTTGGAATGACAATTTCGAAACCAAAGCCTGAAAGAACAAATTTCGTTTTGCTATCAGCCCCTTTCCCCATTATCGGTCTGAATATCGTGATGGTCACAAATGCGACCGCCAATCCTAACCAGCTTCCCCTAATTGCTTTAGGAAGCCACCAAAACCCATTCACTCTTTAGACGCCTCATTAGTAAGAGATGCAATATCTTGGAGCTGGTCTTGTCAGATTTATCATCGGACAGTGGCCAGAGACTGTACGGCTTTGTCGAGTTTTCTGTCGCCTCGTGATACCAAGGGGATGGAATGATATGAACCGTTTTGATTCCACCACTCTTGTTGATGAGATTCTTTAAAGGGTCAAATTTTTGGCATAATACCTGGCGCTGACGACGATTATTTGAAGAGGGTACAAAGATCTTGAGGACTCCGAGCATCGGATACGGTAATTTGGGAACATCTTTCGCCTTTGCCTTCCGAATGTCAAATATCCTATACTAGGCATCTGGTCTGTTCGATATGCAAAGCATTTGCGATATAGGTGTAGCGTCAGACAACATAACTTCAAGCTCAAGAGAGCGAAAAACCTCAGATGCCACCTCCTTGTTAAGCGTTTTGCTGGCTCGAAGCATTGTGAGATCGGTCATTTCTGCAACTCCAGGTGACAGATGTGCCCAGATAATGGCGCGAACCTTTGCCGGCAGCCGGGAAAAAGTCCCCATGGGTGTCGCTGGTGTCGTACTACCCGCGTGGGCCATTTTGTCAGCGTCAAACGAAATTTTTGAAATCTTAGTATGACAGTCGTCAAAGTCTTTTGGAGGAGAATCCGGGTTGTGAAGAACAGATCAAAGGCTGTGACTGAGTTGCTTATATCGAGAGTACACGATAATGCGAAAGTTGACAAGTATTATTGTGGAGCGGTGCGCGGCAATTATATGAGATGGCGAATACCGTTGCAGCTTCAAAAATGGGAATTTTCCACGCGATTCATGGCTCATCCAAAACCTAAAATTGGAATTTCTCATTCATCTATGCCGCAAGGTTGCACACTAATCACTGGTAATTGTGTCCAAGCAAACAGCAATTCGCGGGTCGAATGCTCGATTGTGGACTTCCAAGTTGTCGGAGTCTTCAGCTTTGATGGGTTATTAAGTCCAGAAAATGATGGTCTCCATCACTGAGTAGAAGGAGAGACGAACAAGTCCGAACTGAGACGCGCCGCTCGGACAGATATTCACTGCGATCGATTATTGCAACTCGCACGAGTCAGAGATTCATTCTTCTGCGTCTTCTACCCATTCGTCGTCGCTCACCAAGCGCTGGATCCAGTCTAATGAGCCAGGTAGCTCTTCCTCGAACCCGGCAATTTTCTCGTTCAAGATCTTTTGCCTCGCAGGTGTAATGAAAAGACCTTTACCGACGGGTAGTCGATCTAGGACATCTTCTGGTCGCTTCTTGGCAATTCCGTCTTCAAGATCTTGCATCTGGTCGTATCGGTCACGCAATCCAACCACAAAATCATGCGCAGCGTCCAAACGGCCCGCATACTTTGACGGCGCCATAACGCGGAGCATCACCTCCAGGCCTCCGTATATGGCAATCTGAGAGAGCTCGAGGTCGGTGGCAGCCGGATGATTCCAGCCTCGTAGTGTCCGCTCGACGGAGCCAGCATATGTAGGAGCACGCAGCTTTTGTCGGAAGACGGAGAACAAGATCTTCGAAGTTTGAAAAGCTGTGGGCAAGACGGCTGGGCAGTAAAGAGAGAGCAGGGAGATCTGAGCATTGGAGCTATTGGTCAGAACGGGGTCAGCGACAGAGTCAGATGCCAGGAGAGCCTTGAACTCGTTGAGGAAATGTTCAATAATGATTACAGGCTTTTGGAGACGGTCTTCAAGACGGCGGCGCTTAGCCGAGAATTGTGAGGAACGGTTCCGGTAGACTTCGAATTGAATGAAGTCTGCGAGCACCGAACAGGTTTTGATGATTGTCTCATGGCGTTGACAAGCTTGCAAAATATATTGAAGTGAGTCACTATGCTGGGGTAGAGGATAGAGGTCTTTCCACAGCACATAGGGAATCTGGAATTCGTGATTTTGAACAACGGCCTTGATTAGAGGGAGAGAATTAGAGTCCACCAGGTCATGAATTGATTTGGACACAAGGCGAAGATTTAAGATATCGCTGAGGCTTCCGTTGAGTTCGAGGGCTATCTGAAGTAAAAGCTCGTTCGGTAGCGTGAGGATTGTGGTATGCTGAGAGCCCTTGCTGACAACATCTGAGGATTGCCACTGCGAAAAGGACAGGAACTTCTTACTCCGTAACGTTTGCACACTCTTCAACTTCCAATACCCCCGTCGTCTTATTCTTGGCTCTTTTGCCGAGCAGAGGCAGCCCGGCAAGACTGCTCTTACGGCGCGGCGGGTCTGGTGAGGGTCCAGCGATGCTAGCCGATCGATCGTCGCTACGTTCTTTCGATACGGTTCTAGATGGGACGCTCTTGCGTCTAAAGGTCAAGAAATTGGTCAACTGAGAAGGCCGAGAGACCTGTGTCTCTGTCATGTTTACCAAGACTCTGTTGGCTAGTTGCTGGATTTCTATCGCGTGGAAAAAGTGAGGCAGAGATCTTTCGATGCCGGGACCTGGAAGATAAAGTTTGGCGAAGCTTTTGCGGGGTGCATGGGGAAGCGGAATTCCTCCGCTAAAACATCGCTAAATGGGTAGCCCTCTTCCGTACCTGGCAATCACGAATCTATCTGCGGGCTGATCGAATATCTCTCAGCCACTTCCTTGTGACACTCTGAGGGCGACTACAACAGTATTGCTGTTGCCGCTATCGCATACCTTGCTGCTGTTCGACTAATGGATTCCTTGGAAGGAAAAACAAGCTCGCCGATTTCGCTGGCTAACCAGTTGGGTTTGCGGAAAGGTAGCGCAACAAGAATTCCTTTTCGCAATGAAGAGTCGCAACACTCAACACGAGACAATTCGACTCCCCTTGCACTCCATCAAAGATGCGACAAAAGATTTGTCCTCACTCTGAGATGGATCATGTTTCTTCACGGATGCTACAAAATACCTGCTCCAGCGCCAGAAGTGGCTCCTATAGTTTTGACAGTTATTGTTCAAGAATATGCATTGATGAAGAGCACGAATGTTCACGAAATACGGCACACGAGACTTCTGTCGTGCCTGGTGGCCTTACGTTACAAGCTACAAAAAATGTCTCTATATGAAGTTTCCAAAATAAGGCCATACGCGACAAATTCCCCCTTTTGCTAGTCACTAACTAACTAAATTCGCCACTGGGAGGAAGAAACCGTCCTTCAGACTTGCCTGTCAGTCCAACCTAGGGAAACGCACACCTTGTTCCATTCAATGGCAGAGCAAAACCCCCTAAAAATCGACCCAGCTTTGTCAGCCTCGTTTAGAGAGGGTCCGGAGGCCGTCGATCTTGCCCAAAGCAGCTTATGCCCTGCTTAAGAAACCAGTGGAGACTACCAAGTTTGCTGCTCAAGGAGAGCACTTAAACCAAATCTATATCCCCTTCTGAAACGACGAATCCACCGAAAAAATCCTTATTGGTCTAACATGAGTAAACCTAAGACCTTTGATCCCAAGTTATGACCCTGATACAGCATCCCATCGGGAGTGAACGAGCTAAATCTCATTGCTCCGTGGATGGGAAACAGAACGCTTAACGAATTCCAATTATAGCAAGACATGACCGTGCCAGCCTATGCAACAACTATATAAACCCCCCTGCCAGACCCAAAGTCCAGAACACCCCCATCATCCCATATACATCTTCCCCCCAGTGACACATCATCACCAAAATCCATCCATCATGCATCTCCCGACCACCCTCATCCTCACCTTCCTCACCCTCGCCCTCTCAGTCTCCGCCCAAGACGACGTACGTTTCATACCCTAAAACCCCCTTACCATTCCAGTTAATGATTTGATTTGACTTCGAGGGAGAAATAGTGTTCCGAGCACTCCAACGTGCGATACGGCGGCCCCAACAACTGCGCAGAGCACTACTGCTCCTGCGTCTGCGCCGCTTCGCCGAGCTGTGAGGGGGGCGGGGGATGTTATTTCTGCTGAACTATGGACTACCCAGGAGACAGAACGGGGGATATGGGTTGACGGAAAGGGTGGTGTACTTCTACCGGGGGAAAAGGCGCGTCTGATCTGGACAGAGAGGGGAGAGAGAGGATGTTGATATACATGAACGACCAGGGGACTGCATAGAAGGAGCTCTAGTCGAATACTGTGCTATTTCTAGAAGTCAATACACGTGTTGAATCTATCTCCTCATTGAAATTCTATATACCCCAAGATCCCGCAGTAAGTGCTCAATTTTTGTTCTGTTGGTTGGCTAGCGAAAATGCACGGATCGCCACGCCCAGGATCTCGCAGATTGCTCCGTTAGACAAGCCATTCATTGAGGGTCTCTAAGAGGATACAGCGCTCGAAATTGTTCGAATACATTTTCTTTTGTTCAAAGTAGGTCCTCATCGCCAAACCAATTCTTATACATCCCCAACGCCTTGATCGGAAAGTAGAACTTGTAGTTCGGGTAGCTGATCGTACTGCGAATAATTTCGTTAGCTTTTTGTGATTTACGCCTACTTCTCATAAAGGTTCACAGAAACCTACCAGGTCTGGTTAAACACCCCCTCCATTCCCTCCTGTAGCCATTCCCCATTCCTCTGCTGCCTCTGTACCACCACCTTCAACGCCCTCCTCAACGGCTCCCTCTGCGGATACCCGGCCACCATTAACCCGATGCACGCCCACGCCGTCATCACCACCTGGCTGCCGTCGGGGTGATGCACATACCGCTGCTCCTCGCAGCTCTTGTAGCTCTCGCCCCACGCGCCGTCTTCCATGCGGTGATCGAGCAGGAATTGGCACCCGCGGCGGATCCGCTCGCTGTTCTGGTACGTCTCGCCGACCGAGGCGAGGGATTCGAGCGCGAACATGGCCGCGTACGTGAAGCAGATGCCCCAGCTGCCGTACCAGCTGCCATCGCGGCGTTGGGCGTTGCGGATGTACTTCACAGCGTGGGCTTTGATGTGTGCAATTTCCTTTGCGCGGTAGTCAGGGAAGTGTTGCTGAAAGACTGATAGAGCGGTGACGACGGCGGTGGTGCACTCTGGGTAATCGTATTCGACCATGATGCGGCCAAAGACTTCGGCGGCATTGAGGTACTCAAGGTACTCCGTGCCGCGGGTTGGTTCATAGGAAGCAAAGCCGCCGGAGCGGTTTTGCATGGTGAGGAGGACGTCGACTGCATCTTTGAGGCGGCGGTCGGACATGAGTGTAGGGTATTTATGGTCTTTTTGGAGATATATCGTAGCGCGGAGACCTTCAGATGTGCAGTCGCTCACGGTGTAGCCTTGGGTTTTGGTGCTGAAGGGCCAGGCACCTTTGCGTTGTTGGCGGTAGCATTGCTGACGGTAGGGTACTTCCTCTCGCATTTGATGAGCTTCAAGAAACTCGTGAGCTTTCGTAAGCATCGGTCTCCATTTTGGTGACTCTGCGAGGCCGCACTCTATGACAGCTTGAACCACGAACGCCGTATCCCATACCTGAACTCCATTAGTACCATTGGCAAGCATTCCTTCGTCTTTCTTCCACATGTAATCATGAAACCGATCGAGATGACGCCGAAATGAATAGCTGTTGGGACCTTCCTTAATGTAGCAGCAGAGCGTGTTCATTGGGGCATTCACAGGTCCAAGGCATGCGTAGTCTGTGTTTTGGTCTTCACACTCGATCAGCCACCAGACCCAGTCCTCAGCTTTCTTCACAATGGATGCCGGTCTTAAGTAGGGGATCCATATTGTCACCAATATCCACATGAGAACGTTCAAGATCCACGACTTTGGGCAGTAATTGTCAACGGGGCATATGGTATTTCGGTTGCCGGCAAAATCCACTGATTCATAGGGTTGTGTGTATACTTCTTGCCTCAGCTGGCGAGTAAGGGCGTCCTGGGGGTAGCTGAAGCGTCGCGACCATATGAAGGTCATTGGCGAGCAGACTTGACGGATGTGGACCCACCATCTCCAAAGAGCTATGGGCACCCAATCTGGGAACAACCAAAGTTCAGGGGGAACAGGGTTGACGATATCCCATTCTGCGACTCCAAGGACACTGAGCCAGAATTTTGCCCAGTGTGGCCCATGGGTAGCCCCACCGAGTTTATGCATAGTAGCTCGAGCTTTCACCATCCGGGGGTCCTCCTCGTGTGCACCCAATATTCGAAGAGTAACATAATTCATGACCGTACCAAAAACCGAGCTTTTGCCTTCTGTGTGAAGCCCCCATCCGCCGTCGACCTTGTTTTGTCGGGCGAATAGGTATCTTTTGATCTCGATGGCATATGGCTCGGGTATTGGTGTTTTCGTGACATACCATGTGATGACGAACCCAGGTAGAAGAAACATTGGCCCGCCATAGTCGCAAGCCCATTGCCCCTCATCTAGCTGCAGCTTTGAGAAAAAATTTAGGCCGTTGTCGATAGCCTGACTGGGGCTTTTCGCTTGTGGGAGATCAACTTGATTCTGTACACCGTTAATATTCTAGGAGTCTCACAACTTCATAGGACGTGTTACCGTTGGCAGGCCAAGATGCCATTTTTCAGCAACTGTTTGTGGTCGTTCGCTTCTGTCATCCTCGTGCTCAAGGTATTCCCAAGTTTGTCGGCCCCGATCGTTGTTCAGCCTCCAACCGAGCGGGTCAGTTGCCGGCTCCGCACCCTTTAATTGGGTTTGCCCACTGTATGTCTTGACATTTACCAGCGTCTGGGTACTAGAGCGAGTGTGTACCATGGTGCAGGTTTTATGGACGCCTGATTCTGGAGAAGGAATCCATGGCCAACTACCTGAAATTCTTGAAAAGCGTCGTGCGTATCGACTTCCTGCGTCACGCCATTCGGAGCTTCGAACTGCAATCCATTCTGGGAAAATGGTGCGGTTAAATATCGGAAGACGCACAGGCCCAGGGGCAAACCTCAATCCCTCGAATCATGATGCGTGCCGAGGCTCACATCAAAATTGCACTTGAGAAAAACGACTTGCTGATTGATAGGCCCTAAGTATTCTTCAACCGAATTTCGCTATATAATGACCCAACATCACCCGACGCTAAAAATGCCCTAGGCTACGTCGACACCCAGCTTGTCGAGCAAACCTCTGTCTTCCATATCACAGATTACACACCCGTGGGACACCGCTACATCTAAGGTATCGCGAGCGGAGAGGCAATCAACAAGAGTAATTGTAAGATTGGAAAAGCTCAATTGAGAGAAGAGCACAGAAAGGTCAAAAAGGACAAGTTCAAAGGCGGAGATTCCATTGGACCGTGAACAATGTCCCAAGTTTTCCACTGACTCTAAATCTAAAGCAACCAGACTGTTTTGAGCCGATGCTTCTTATATGAGCAAGAGACGACTAGCCAACCGGAGCAGCAAGGAAAACAATTCGCGCGTCAGCACTGGAAACCAACTCCCACCGCCCATCCACAAACCTATTCCCGCAATGCCGCCAACGTGCAGCCCAAAGACTACCATCTTTAGCTGTCCCAGCCAACCGGTATCCATTGCCCGAAAATAGATTC
Source organism: Pyrenula aspistea (assembly GCA_021030945.1). Lineage (NCBI taxonomy): Eukaryota > Fungi > Ascomycota > Eurotiomycetes > Pyrenulales > Pyrenulaceae > Pyrenula > Pyrenula aspistea. The sequence goes on along the minus strand of JAGFML010000048.1, from coordinate 40,187 downwards.
GACGTGCTAAGAACATGGAATTCAGTGACAACACCGAACGATAGAGTTCCCAACGATTCCAAAGGCATACCAGCGGAGTTGTAATTGTCAAGATTACAATACAGGGAATTAGGTAGCGTACAGGACGGCGCAGCCGGCGCGCTGGACGCGTCCTCACAGTCGGATAGATGTTATAGATCATCAGAGCGGTAAAAGCGATGTGGAATAGATCCACTTTGATGGATTGATCGGCGTCTGTGTTGAGTTTGAATAATAGGAATCCGGTCTGGCAAAGGATTGTCTCAAGACCCCCCACGACGAGTTGAAATCGCACAGCATAGAAGTAGGAGATTTCTTGACTGGGGTTGAGAGCAATGAAGTAGAAGACGTAGGTGGGGACCAGGGTGATGAATATAAGGAGGAAGGGATGGCTGAACTCTAGGATAACGATGCTTTGTATGTCGATGGCCGGATGATCTGTGCTGAAGCTAAGAAGACTATCGAGGGTGATATGGAGGATAAGAAGGAGGGAGTAGGTTGTTGAAAAGAGAATGGCGAAGCTAGAGATGGCGTAGAGAAGGAATTGAAAGAGAGACCTCGATGTTGGAGGATCGGTGGGAGGATGTTGGGGTCTGACTTGATGGGTGGGCGAGGTTGACGACATGCTGGATGCTACAAGAAGCACTCTGATGTATTGTGTCAAGCAGCGATTGTTCAAATGAAGGTTTCTTGTTGGCAACTCCCTCGATATACAAAGTTTTAAAAAAAGAACCAAAGGCGCTATGCTTTTTCTCTCAGTATCGAGGCGGGTCAACAAGTAGCGACGGCTTTCATGGTGATCATCAGGGCCCAGTCTTATGAAAACTGCTTGTTTTTCAATCTCTAAGAAAGGTCGGATTCAAAAGATTTAGTATCTCATACTTGCTGACTTTTCTTGGCCTGTCCTTTTACGCCGCACGTACTTACCTTAAAGGGAGAAATCTGCCTTACCAAACGCCGCACTGCGCCGCTATTTGTGTTTCACTAAATCTCTCCCGATGCGGAGACAATAGGTCAAGAAGATTCAATTTCGCTTTCGGGGTGACAAATTAGTACTGGCAAGTCGTGTCAGAAGGATGACTGGTGACTATGTACCTTGGCCACCTTCTTTTCGATCGTCCGATCAGAAGAGCAGACTTAACAGATGCAAAATCTCGTGGATGCTTTCAACTCGAGGCTGGGACGCCGATATCTATCTTAATGTGCGATTTTGTTACGCATGCTTCCTTGATGCTGAAGATGCCATGGGAGAAAGACTAAAAAGTCAAGATGCTGCCTTTCCAGGGTAGGGTAAGTGAAAATGAGGTAAGGTATCCAGGGACTGATTCCTTATGTCCTGCAGAGACACTGGCGGCCGCCAGAGCAATTTCCACCATATTTTCAATTAGGATGTATCCTCATAATCTTGCTCTCTCACAAGCTTCACAACATTGGAGCATCCTTGTCCTCCTTTCCTGTGCCCTATAATTTCCTCTATCTACATGGATTTCGTTGAAGCCAATGGAGCTTCTGCTCGTAGGTACCTCGAGGATACTATTGCATGTTTGGTTGAGTGTACGATGCACGATCCACCCACTCGTCCTGAGGTTACATTGGTGCGAGCTGGTCGAGGAACTCAGGAATACAAAGACCCAGTTACCGATGAAATGAGAAGAGAGCGGAAGAACGCTGTGGTACGCTACGTGTATACGCTCAAAGGAGATATGCAAGATTGCCGATATGGTAGCGTTATGCACCTAGCGACGAGTGTTTTCCAACGTTGAGTGTTCGCAGTTCAGATTATAAGGCTGATGAGTGATATTCTTGTGGCTATGTCAAGTGGCAAAACTGTTACCAAGAGGTTCGTGGTCGGAATCTATTTTTTATGATCTCGTTTCTCTCGAAATGTCCTTTGGCTTCACTGACTCAAGATGATAGAGACCTGTACTATCAGCATCCGGAACTGTACGGTACTCAACGAGTGGTGGACTCCTTAGTGGATGATATCGCCCTTACTTGCCAGGTCTCTAGAAAGCAGCTCCATGTCGTAAGTTACTCGGTATCCTTTGTAGACGCATCTGACGTAGCTCAACTGAGAATTGATGCAGACAGCAGGAACCAAAGGCCTCTATGCTGGCCTACCTCACCAAGCTAATGAGCAAGATTCTGTCCCGTATGCCGATGCTGATTATACTAAAATCTTGATTGGTGACGCCAAATGGATCCTTGTTGTTGAGAAAGAGGTATATCATGCTTGAATCGTGCTCCCTTAGACTTGGCTGACAATTTCCAAGGCAATATTCAAGCTACTTGTCGATTCCCAAATCCACAAGTATCATCCCGCTGGTCAAGGCATGATCGTCACCGGAAAAGGGTACCCAGACTTCGCAACAAGAGCCTTTCTGCGTCACTGCGTCAACAGTCTAGCAATCAAACCAGGCGAACAGAATACGGCAGCACCAGTCTTTGGCCTCTTTGATTACAACCCGGACGGATTGATGATATACAAGATATATCACTCTGGAGCGTGGTCTTTCGTTGACCGAAAGTCTGACTGCATCGTCCCTGAAATGCAATACATCGGCCTTCACATGAACCAGATACCCAGGCGAGCTTGTAGCGATGGCCTTCGAAGGATGACACTGCGGGATCGTAAGAAATCTTTCGACATGCTTCGCTCCATAGATGAAGATGCGGAAGACGGTGTTCAGCTGGGTCTGAAGAGAAGGCTGCAGATGATAACTATGCTGGGATACAAGGCCGAGCTCGAGGTGCTAGAGCAGGGTGATGATGGACTTGGCGGCTGGGTTGGCCGCATGATCAGCCGTAAACTGATGTTGTGAATGTATTTCAGCTTCCAGCCCGTACAAGAACTAGAGCATAATCTACGGAAACGGTTAATGGGACAATGCTTGCTCATTGGCTATGCAAATACCGTTGGTCATCTCCACTTTACTTGTGAACAACAAATTCCTGCTGCAATGCTTCCAACAAACGCCATGATTGTTCCACCATAGCCTTGTTCTTGATATCTCTCAAAGCCTTAAGCTCCTCCTGACGCCCTTCCTAACTAAATCTTCAAACTCCGACCTCCTTTCTCGCCACATCTTGGCGGCTTCCACATTGGCTGGACTTTCGTCATTCGGTTCCGCCAGCATTGACATTACGCTGATCAGGATCTTCTCGACGCTCTGGATCGGCGACCACCTCTCTGATGCGGACTCGTAGTGATTTGGATCATCGCCCGGCGGGTGGAGGATTGATATACAAACTTCTCCGTTCGTATACACTGTGAAAGGCCCATGTTAAGTATTGCTTCTCTAAGAGGAACCATAGAGGACAAACCGTTAGGATGCCAAATCTCCCCAACAAACTTCATCTTGGGAGGGTTGAGCGGGTAATCTTTGGGAAACTTGAGCTCGGCGGGGAAGATGCCACCCTCAAAGGGCGTTCCCTCAGGGCCTTGGATTAGAGCTTCCCAGTAGAAGAGGTCATCTTCGTTGACGGGGCCGGCGGTTATGCCTTCCGGTGGTGAGGTGGAGAGTAGCTTGTATTCGTGGAAGAGGCGTTTATGAGCGACCGAGGAAGTGGACATCGGTGATGACTTGGGAAAGGTTGAAGATACGAATGGCGGTAGGAAAGTTTCAAATCAGCGGTCAGAGTCCAAAGAATAGAGGCAACGGGAGAAATGCAACTTGTTCTTAGGTAGGTGGTACCAAAGAGAAGTCAGTGAAGTATTGGCAGGTGGTGATCTCCGAGGCTGACCAGTTGTTGCGGGAATGTTCGTCAGCCTGGCCAGCCCAGCCTTGCCAAGGCTCCGGCTACCGCTTCTGGCCGAGCATTTTTGCGCAACATCCGAGATCGAACTTGAATATGAACGCCTGCGAGTCAAGAAAAAAACGAAAGTCCCGGCTGTACAAATCTCAATGACTACCATGACCTCTGTCGGGAGTGGGCTATTCAAATCTTTGCCCAAGCCCAAATATACAGGCGAACATGAGGAAGTTCCCACGCACGCTCAAACCAAAGGACCGCGGATAGTAGGGCCTGGCGTCTTGCAAGAAAACCAGATTGTACTGAAGGTATGCCTCTCCAGCCCTAATATCTCTAATTATGCTAATGAGAATTTCGTGTAGCGATCTGGGCCCCCGCCTTATGGCCAGCGTGCAGGATGGCGACCAAGAACTACAGAAGACTACGGCGATGGAGGCGCTTTCCCCGAAATTCCTGTCGCGCAGTATCCTCTCGACATGGGCCGAAAAGGGACAGCTTCAAAGTCGAATGCTCTCGCTATACAAGTAGATGGAGAAGGAAAGGTCAAATACGATGCGATTGCCCGTCGGGGGCACAGCGAGAACAGGATAATACATTCATCGTTCAGGGACCTAATACCGTTGAGACAGCGCGCTGATATGGGCGATTTATCACTGGACAGACCGAGTCAGGAAGCTGTTGAAGAGTCTGCTGCAAAAACCAAGGAGGCTTTGGATAAGCTCACTTCTGGAGCGGTGGCCGCACAGAAACCGAAGAATGTCAAAGGCGGAACAAGAGCTGAGCCTACATACGTTCGCTACACACCGGCGAATCAGATGGGTGACACAAGCAAGAAGAATGATCGTATCATGAAGATCGTGGAAAGACAGCAGGACCCATTCGAACCGCCAAAGTTCAAGCACAAGAAGATCCCGCGTGGCCCGCCTAGTCCTCCTCCACCAGTGATGCATTCGCCGCCAAGAAAGCTCACTGCCGAAGACCAGGAGAACTGGAAGATACCTCCACCAATATCGAACTGGAAGAACCCTAAAGGGTATACAGTGCCACTGGACAAGCGGCTCGCTTCAGATGGCCGAGGTCTACAAGATGTCACTATCAACGACAAATTTGCCCAGTTCTCAGAAGCTCTCTTTACTGCTGACCGCCATGCGAGAGAAGAGGTGAAGCAGCGGGCCCTGATGCAGCAGCGTCTCGCCGAAAAGGAAAAACAGCGAAGGGAAGATCAGCTTCGGGAGCTTGCTCAAAAGGCTCGCGAGGAGCGTTCGACGGCCACAAGCAGCAGGCGAGAGTCCAGAGCGCGATCCTACAGCGGCAGTCGAAGTCCAGACTCGTACTCTTCGCGGTCAGCTTCCGATAGTGACGATGAGGCTGCTCGGGAGCGGATGCGCGCAAGAAGAGAGCGGCAGCGCGAGAACGAAAGACAGCTACGCCAATCGAGGATGGGGGCCGAACGCAGAATTCAGATGATGGCACGAGAACAGAACCGGGATATCTCCGAAAAGGTTGCTCTGGGTTTGGCGAAGCCCACGCAGTCATCCGAGTCCATGTGGGACTCTCGATTGTTCAACCAGACCAGTGGGTTCGAATCTGGTTTCAACGAGGACCAGCCATACGATAAGCCACTGTTTGCCGCCCAAGATGCTATCAGTAGCATCTATCGGCCCAAGGCTCAGCCCGACGACGAGTACGATGAAGAGACGGCAGCTACGGAAGCCGGTAAAATTGCGCGCAGCAATCGATTCGAAGTGCTGGGAAAGGCAAAGGAGGGATTCAAAGGGGCAGCTGAACAAGAGGCACGTGATGGTCCGGTGCAATTTGAGAAGGATCGGGACGACCCTTTTGGCATCGACAGCATGATCTCAGAGGTCACTGGAGGTGCTGGGTCGAAGCGTTATGGCATGCAGGAGGCAGAGCCGAGTGGTCGCTCGAAAAGGGCACGAATGGACGACGATGAAGATGACGGACGGTAATACAATGTGCAGACTGGAAAACGGCCATTGGATTCTTCGGTGAACCTCGGCTATCTGCAGAAGCGCTTGGGAGATCGCACACTGTGCGTCGTCCACGGAACAATTTCTTGCAATATTGAACCACATTCAAAATTAAAAGGCTCGATGACATTTTTGAATTCGGATCATCCGCCCCGCAAGCCGTCAGCCATGGGGTTGGCAGCCAGATGGTAGCCCCTGATGGTCAGCATGTGGTCTTCCACACGACATCCCCGCAAGCGCGATCTGGACGCATGCATGCACATTTCAAATTACATCCCCTCCCTCCACAAGCTTGCAAAAGCGAAATCAGTCGCGTTGTCCTTCCTGGCAGGACATTCATTGCGGCAACTGTTCGCAAGCTCGGCTTCCGTTCCCTGAGTGAGTTGTACGGTCAGCCTTGAAGCGGCAAGTCAAACCCCGATGACGGCCTGCCACTAACCGGCCCCCGTAGGCGCGGTGGTTTTATCAGTAGAGCCTCTGGGGCGGAAGGAAGGTCTGGCGGCGAGCTTGAAGTACTCGGCGCGAGCCGCACATCAAATTGTTGCTCTCGAGGACGCGCTGACTATTTGACCTTGGAGAGAGGTTTCACCTTTCGGAGCTTTTTTTGGGAGCCTCATGCACAAGGGAAACCCCCGCATGGCTCTGGTGGCACCGCGTCCCGCAAGCCAAGGACGGATGTGGAGGCCCGCATTATAGTGAGAACAAGGCCTAATAGCATCAACATCGCAAAGCATTTGGCCCGATTGCAAAACACCATGCTGCCAGGGACAAGGCGCAACTCCCTATGCGAAGCCAAAAACCATTTCCTTGCAAGACCGCCTTGAGGTCCAGACCTGCGTCCTGACTCTTTTCTACGGAGTGGGTACGAAGCTACCGTACCTTTCCCACGTAGCTTTTTGATCTCCGCCATCCCCGGGCGCTCTCTTCTTAATGACTACCCCTTATCGCCCATGAGCACGGCAGATACGGTGAGCTTCATCCGGAAGGTCACAACTCTAAAGGATCGTAGACCCCGGGTCCCCGCAAATGACTATGAGATAGCTGCGTCGTAGATTGCGCTTTCGGTGGACACGTGAGGTGTGCACGAGATATTGGATATTCCTCCGGTCGACGCAGATTGGTCGGGAGGAGAAAAGGGGCAGACGCGGTCACGTTCAGGGGTCAGCGCCTGCAAGCGAGAGAGGAATAGGGGCCTTTTCTCGGCGCTGTGGCGCAATTTCCCGGCCTGCAAGCCCCAGCGAACGATCAGCTGCAGCCGTTTGACGCCCCTTAGCAGATCCTCGGCGTTGTGTTTAATAAAAGTGGCAGTTAGGCGCTGTCAACCATGAACGAGCGGCGTTAACGTGGATGGCAGCCAACCGCCCCAGAAAAGCGTCGTGGTCCACTTTACCCCAAGAGGCGCAGCACAAGAATCCCATCTGGAAATCCCGGTCCGCCCTTTTCCATGGCTATCCTGCTCCTCCACATCTCACAACGTCAACCATAATCTTAATCCGCACAGCTCACGGCTTTCTCCTCTAGCTTCCCTGCTTCAACTACTTCACTGGGCCATCTGATCTCCACAGCAGATCCCGACAACCTTGTCGAGAGCCAGGAACAAGTCTTCCTCGTGCGAGGAGACGTTGCTGCTCATGCATGCGACCATGAGTACACTATGGTCAGTTAGCTTCAGGCCCCATATCACATCCCAATCGTCTCATCCGCCGGCAACAAGACACCGAACTGACTTTCACCAACCGGTTTGTGGTCAAATGGACTATGTAAAGGGCCGGTGACCCTCGACCTCACCTCCCATCGCCCCCCTTACCGTCATTTCACCTTTCCCTACCTTGCCTTCAATACCCTCTCTTTTCCATTTTGTAAGATTCGGCAGCCGTGGCGAGGCTATTCTAACCAGGTGACGTTTCTACGGTGACCGCAAGGCACCATCCCTTCATTTGAGGTTATCTACTTCATCGTCACCTGGCCGTGTAAATTTATCTATTTCTCGCACATTTTGCAAATATTACTTTCCACTCTCTTCATTCTTTTAGCATTAATATCAATAACAACGTCAATATGCTTATCCAGAGTGTAATTGTCACCTCCCTTGCTGCCACCTCGTTGGCCTATCCTCGTCGGTCCTTGCATCAAGAACGTCAGTATGGAGGCGGAGGAAACTCTAACTCTACCGAGCAAATGCGGGCTCAAGCTGTGAAGGATGCCTTTCAGTTTGCGTGGGATGGATATTCCCAATATGCGTTCCCCAATGATGAATTGCTGCCCGTCAACAACTCGTTTGCCAACTCGAGAAATGGGTGGGGAGCCAGCGCATTTGACGCACTCAGCACGGCGCTAGTGATGGGGCTTCCCGACATTGTGGCCCAGATTGTGAACTACATCCCTTCGGTCGATTTCACCCAACCTAAGACTGCCGATTCGGTCAGTCTTTTTGAGACGACGATACGATACCTTGGGGGCATGTTGGCGGGTTACGATCTCCTCACGGGACCTCTTTCAGATTTGGCAGAAGGCGTACGTTTACCTGATCTAGAAGTATCAGCAAGTCTCTTAATGTGTAGCAGATCCCTCCCGAAAACGTCCAAGCTCTCCTAGGCCAAGCCAAGAACCTGGCAGACGCCTTGAAATTCGCATTCGACACTCCCACCGGCATCCCTAGCAACAACCTCTTCCCGCAAAATCAGTCCACGGACGGAGCAACGGTTAATGGCCTTGCTACCGTCGGAACTCTGGTTCTGGAATGGACACACCTCTCCGACCTGCTCGGTGATGACACCGAATACGCCAGACTTTCCCAAGTGGCCGAATCGTACCTCCTCAGCCCCGAGCCCCCTGAAGACGAACCCTGGCCCGGCCTGGTCGGCAGCGAGCTCTACATCAGCAACGGCTCCTTTGATAACGCCGACGTCTCCTGGTCCGGCGGCTCCGACTCCTTCTACGAGTACCTCATCAAGATGTACGTCTACGACACGGTCCGCTTCTCCCAGTACCGCGACCGCTGGATCCTCGCCGCCGACTCCACCATGGCGCACCTGGCCTCCCACCCCTCCTCCCGCCCAGACCTCACCTTCCTCGCCCAATCCCACGGCCAGACCCTCGACTTCCAGTCCGAGCACCTCACCTGCTTCGACGGCGGCAACTTCATCCTCGGTGGCCTCGTCCTCTCCAACCAAGACTACATCGACTTTGGCCTGCAGCTCGTCAACGGCTGCCATGACACCTACGCCAGCACCGCGACCCGTATCGGCCCGGAAGTCTTCTCCTGGAACACCACCAACATTCCCGCGGACCAGCAAGCCTTCTACGACGCCAACGGCTTCTGGATCGAAAACGGCAACTATATCCTCCGCCCCGAGGTCATCGAGTCCTACTATTACGCCTACCGCGCCACCCGCAACTCCACCTACCAGGACTGGGCCTGGGACGGCTTCCAGGCCGTCGTCAACGTGACTAGGGCCACGTCCGGTTTTAGTGAAATCGCCGACGTGAACGTCCCCGGTGGAGGTGAAAAGTTCAACTTCCAGGACAGCTTCCTGTTCGCCGAGGTGCTGAAGTACAGCTACCTCATCCATGCGCCGGACGCGGTGTACGACGTCGAGGGCGGGGAGGCGGGCACGAACGAGTGGGTGTTCAACACGGAGGCGCATCCTTTTAAGGTGGCGGGGACGCCGATCTAGATCGTTGATCAGAGAGAGGGAAAGGTCATACTGCCCCCTCCGGCCCCATTCACAGTCTTTCCTTCTTACTTCTTGTATACTCCGGATAGGGATTGGATTGGATCATCAACTGGCAATCGGAAATTCAGACCTCGCTCCGACAGCTCTTATAATCAGCATTACGAAACCAGAACATCAACAGGGGGCATGCATGGCAATGTCGCATAGCTAGAAGAAGACGAAGAGACACGTCTGCCGATCTAAGATAGTGAAAGAACCGTAATGTATATAACGAATATGAACCATTTATACAACGAGAAACAACTCTATTGCTTTCTCTTGCTTCTTGTACAATGTATACGACGGATAACGTGTTAGATATCAGACCATCAACTTATCAACTCCACGTTGGGCGTTCCGGGCAAACTCTTCACAATAAGCCTTACTCAAACAACTCTCCTATTTTCCTTTCTCTTGCCCTCTCTTTCTCTTCCTTTCCTTTTCTCTCTGCATACTCCGGCCAGCGATCACATCATAAATTCCATCCCCCGCAAATCAGAACTCAAAAACTCAAACTTCCATTAACCTTTCACAACTACCTAGTACACCATTCCTCAACCAATCTATCAACAGAGCCCTGACAAAACAACAATACATACCTCAACCTCCTATACCGTAGCCAGAACAACAATCCACATAGACTCTCAAGACACGACATCCCACCTATTTATCTATCTATCTAATATAGTTTAGACAAACATAATATCCAACGAAACACAAATCCTCCCATACCATACAACACAAAGCAACCAACCGTAATCCTTCCTTTATTCCCACCTCCCTTTTCTCCCCCACCACCCCATATTTATTTACCATTCACAATACGAAAGACAACCTTCTACTTTCTACATTCTACTTTCCACAGCCCCTTTCCTCCTCTTATCTACGAAGACCCCACGTCGCATAGGATTACGAGGCAGCGTTGAACCGGACAATACTATACTATACTGTACTGTACTGTTACTGCTCCCGCACGGGCATCCAAAACCCCTTTCCAGCGAGACAAGAGAGCATCCACCCACTCCGTCCTATCATCATACTTGTCCACCGTGTCAACGAATGACTCATCCCTACCCCATGCAACCCACGGATAAAGTCTCGCACTAATACCTTCCCTAGTCATTCTCCCTCCCATCCACCATTTGCCATTGCATATCCAAAACGAACCTACTCATCCCCCACCCCCATTACAACCCCTTCCCCTTCACCCTGCACCTCCTCCACACTCCCATCCACCCCCTCCCCCTCCCCTCCTAAACTCCCCTCCTCATCCCAACTACATCCCCAAAGCCCATCCTTCTCCTTCCCCCTCCTCTCCCGATCCTGATCACACAGCTTCCGCCACAACAGCCCCTTCCTCGCCTCCCTCAGAATTCTCCCATCCACAGCCCCCTCAAACTCCGCGTAGGCCTCCTGCGCTTCGCTGATGGCCAGCGCGTCTTTAGAGTCGGCAGCTGGCGCAGAGAGATCCTCAAGATCAACAGCTCTGCGACGCAGAAGGGAGAAAGAAGGGGAGGACGGACGTGGGGAGCTTTTGCGCGGCGGTACCGGCGGTGGCGGGGACCCGGTCTGAGTTGGAATGCCCGGGTGACTGACGGAGAACTCGGCCTCCAACGGTAATGGTGAGGGAGCTCTCTCGGCTTCCCTCTCTCCATCGTTCCCATCAGCGGCAGCTCTTGAACCAACTCCAAAGTCAAACCTCTCCGCCGCGCCGTCAAGGCCGTAGAACTTGGACGGCCAGAGCGATGCGTCCAACATTTCATCCTTTCTTAGGCCCAAATTTCGCTCGTCTGCAATCTCTTCACCCCGCATCTTTGCTGGTAACTCAGGGTGTCCAGAGAGAGAAGAGAGATCGGGAGGTCCAAAGCATGAACACGAAAACCTGCCATCTTTGTCTGCCGAATGTCTGAGAAGTTCATCACTGTCGCCGCAACACTGGGTAGCTGTCATGACCTTCGAACGGACCATCTTGACCTTATCCTCGTAGCACAGCATACCTTCCTGGTCTTCGCGCTCTTGATCCTCTTCACATGTTGCCCTCTGACTCTCGGCATGTTTCCTGTCTACAAAACCTTCGTCTTCGTCTTCAGCCTTTCTAGTCGCAAAGCTCCTCTTCTTGAGCTGCTCCCTCATCAATTTCAGATCCAACACTTCTGCATTCTCATTTTGACCCGTTGGAGCCTCCATCTCCCATGAGCCACAAATATCCGACTTCGACAGCGTAGGAATAGGTTGAGCTTTCGGTTTCTCTCGCAGCGGCAGTGTCGCCGTCCATTTCGGACAAGCTTCGATCTTTCCCTTGGTCACTTCTGGACCCTGGGACCTACGTTCAGCGAGAGTAGTCTGCTCGCTCCCGCGCGAGTTCTCGGCCCAGAAATGGTTCCGAACAATATCGAAGATGTCAGCTGGCCCTGAGGTTTCTTTATTCTCGTATGCGGACACCGGAGACAATACATGGTCTCTAGATTCGGTACGTGGCGTAGCGGGCGGATCCTCGCTGAGCGGCCAACTGAACCATGTTTTGGGACCTTCTTCCTCAATAAGCGTGGGCATCTCGTCGCTGTCGCTTGTGTCGTATTCGTTATCAAGATTAGTCTCTCCCTTACCATCGGTGAGCTCTGCATCGTATTTATGGCCTTGTTGCGACAGGCGACCGCAGGAATCAATGCTGTGCATGTGCCTAGAGTTGCTTTTGTCGAGATCTTGGGCAGCCGCTGAAGGGTGATCGTTATTTTCCTTGGTCGTAGCCGCGAATCTTTGTTCGAGTTGCCATAAGGCATTGTGGAGATTGCCGATTCTTTCACTCCGTACTTTACGCTCAGCTTTTCCGGCCGCTGATGGACCTGTGTATGAGTGCTCGCTGTTCACACTCGAAATGCGCACACGTCGATCATCATGCCGATTGTGTCGGCGAATATTTGACTTTAGCTGATACTTTGGAATTTCTGCTCTCACAGGCGAAATGAGATTAGTAGATAGTCGTGACGACCTCCAGCTTGCCAGATCCTCCCTAGAAGATGTTTGTGAAATCTGAATCTTGCTTCCCTCCCCAAGTCTTGGTTCAGACTTGACCAATCTGCCCTTAGACCCGCAGAGCGCCGACAACTTCTCAATAGGCGTATGGTACGGCTGATGAAGGGTAGCATACGGAAACTTAGGAGGATGCACTTCTTCTTGAAGCAACGACAGATCTCTGAACAATTCTGGGTCTGGTATCATAGCGGAGACGAAAAAGGTGACCTTTGCTCGGACACTGCGCTCGAATTGTACGCTTTTGCCGAAATCCTGCGTGATGATTGCTGTAATGATGGTGCTGATGACTTGATTGACGCTTTTGACTGGTATAACACCGTTGAAGGTATTGCAGCTCCCATCATAATGCAGCCAGTTTGAAGACGAGAATAGCCGAATTCGGAAATTTCCATTTTGAGCGTCATTCGTTGGAAAATCAACACGTGGGAAGAAGGAGACGAAGGCGCCAGGTAACTGACGTGCTTCGAGATTTTCGAACGACAGCAAAGGGGGTTGCCACCAGAGCTCGATTGGTACCGCAGTACCCATTGACTCATCCAACTCTTGAGAAGAGGGGAATGTCAAGAATAATGTGGAGTTGGGTTCAATGTTATCATTGTATGGTCCAATCTGCGAACGGGAAAAGCAATCATGCGTTTGGACAAACTGTTCGACAGCATTATAGACATTCGGAGAAGATGAAAACCATTCCAGGTAAGGGTGGTCTCTTTGGAACTGTTTTACCATATCCCTCACCAGAGAAGGCAGATCAAGCTGCAAGCGGAGAGTCCTCTCATTCAGATCTATGCTTCCTGATCTTAAAGACTGTTGAAGGTACTCAAGTTCAGGGCGAAGCATGGCCTCGAGCACAGACTGAAAGACTTGTTTCCATGCAAAAAGCTCAAATGCATCGGTTGACGTAAGACCTTTCCATGTTGTGCATATGTCGAGCATTTCAGAGGGAAAAGAGCATGTTGTAGAGTGTCCGAGGCGGCCGCCGAGTGAGGATTCATCAAGCATCCGTTCGATGCGCGGAATATAGAAATCGGAAGGTGATCTGACTATCGGAAGGCCACGTCCACAAATCGAAAACCGCGTGGGCCATGGAAGACCTGGGTGCTTGCGATTCTTCGCCTGCCTTTCACTGATAAATGGTAGATCGTTGTGAGGCCGGTTATGAAATCGACCAGGCATGGATGATTGACAGTTGGCTGAGGAGGAGGGCTGCTGGATAAGATCAAGTCTGCGTACCTGTTCGTCTTGTGCGGATGGGAGATAGAATTTGTGTCCTGCAGGTAACCGGTCCCGCTGTCCAAGAGGAGAAGTAGGCGACATCGGAACACCTGGTCTGAATGGAACCGGGGACGGTTCCATTGTTTGTAGGGTCTCGTCATGGCTTAACGAAGTCCACATTAGAGGGTCTTGGGACCGGGTAAGGAATCGGTACTCCTCTGGCACTGCGCTCCCGATGTATGTTCCTCGCATTCAGTTATGGTGACAAAGGTCTACGGGATGCAGAGTATTCGATGGATTCTTAAGACGTGCTGATGCTAGAAAGAAAAAGTCGGGAATGTGAGAGGGGGAGAAAGGTGAACTTCGACGGTTCAAGAACGTTGAAGGAGGGACGGCTGAACGGGATGCGAATGAGGGAAGTGGCGATGGAAGGGGCACACTGCGTCAAGGAGACCGTTCCAAGACAGCCAAAAGCGGAGGGTAATGCCTTCCATCTGAAGTACAGTAAACCCTCCATATAAGCAACAGGTTCCACAAGACTCTCCTTTGTCACAGAGATGTAAAGTCTAGCGAAAACGAGTCGACGACCTCCAAAGCAACACTTTAGAAAGAAATCATGCGCTGAAACGTTAAGGGCAATTTCTCGGAGCTCTTAAGGGCCGTGAAGCATACCCTCGATCGGCTGCTTATATCGAGATTTTACTGTATGTGACATGCGAAGTAGAATTGTGAAGGTACTGCCAGCAAGGTTTAGATGTGCTACACCGCATCGATACTCGCACGCGTAGCAACCTGCTCGTTCTGATTACCAAGCTTTGAGATTTGAAGAAACGCATCCACCCCATAGCCCTCCAGACTGTGCAACTCAAGATTCCCCGCCCAGTATTCTGCGAAGACTTTGCTCATTGGCAAGCCCATTCCGAGACGAAGTTGAGGAGGCCGAGATGTCAGTGAGCCTAAAGAGCTATCGTGTGGTCGATCTTTGACATCAGATTTTGCTTTCGACCAGGTCTGAAGTTCCTGCATGGTAGCAGCCATTGTTGGAACTTGCTTCAAATTCTGAAGTCGAGTTTCTGTGCGGGGTCCTTTACTAAAGGACCATAGAAACGGGAGGATGTCTCGAGGAACACCTCCTCCCTGATCGGAGATGCGAATGATGACATGTTGAGGAGCTTCACAGATGAGCACTTCGATGGGCGGAGGCTTAGTCGAAGTCCCTTGGTGACGTTCAATCAAAGCCTGGAGCGAATTTCGGAGAAGCTCTCCAACAATGTACTCCAGGTGACTCAGAATATATGGAAACGTTGCACTTAGATGACCTCTTACATTGATATCTGGGATGGAACAGTTCGGCTCCGAGGCGTCGCGGACCAAATCTTGCGCCATTTTCCCACAGCTTTGAACAATCTCTTTGGCGTTACACTTCAGGAAGACTTCGCCCACGAAGTCCGCCTCGGATCGCGTTTGCGGGAAATGCCATGGGGAATTGAACGTTTCAGTTAGTGCAAGATGCTGCTCTGCTATGACTCGACGAGAGATTCTCGCGCGTAGCATGGTGTTAATAAATTTGTCCATTACTTCAGGTCTAACAAGGCCCTGGCATTCGACTACTCCCATAGTCACTCGAGGGATGATAGCGAGATGTTCTTTAAGATTCGCGCTTATGATCTTGCAGTAGGCATCATTATCATCCAGCGTCTTGATCTCGGGAACTCGTCGAAAGCTTTCAAAAGCCTTGTAATAGAGCTCGTATACGAAAGATAGATGTGGGTTAGTTACAACAACATAGGGCAGCTTTTGCATTTCGCGCAGTCGGTGAGCAAGCCTGCTCATCGATGAGTATTAGAAGGTGGCATAGTACTGGAGCACCTTACCGCGTGGGTAGCTCTGTTCGCACATAGTTGGCTGAGCTAATTAGCCGCGATTCCGTGAGGGTCCTGCCGAAGAAAAAAAGCTGTCTCAAGCTGATCGGACGAATAGGACGGCTGACCCATCTATTGAAGCTGTCAGCCAGATGGCTCTTTGAGATGAGACGGAAAGCATACTCATCCAGCACGGAGACTGGACGCCATGGAGGAGGGTTTGCTGGGGCGTTGGAGGAGAATCTTTGCCCGGCGAGCTTCGCGATGCGCAATATGCGACATCGTGGTTTGCCGGGCAGCATGAGTTTGTAGCTTGTCGCATACCCGCAAGAGAGCTGTAGGAAGAAACTTGGCCGTTGTCTTCAAAGCATGGTGAGGCAGCGAATATCAATGGCTCTCGTGTGACTCATTTGGTGCTGGCTCCGAGGTCGCTGCCGCCGCGATCGAGTCAACCCCACATTTATTAGCTCATTGGAATCTCGACTGCTGTACCATCGTGTCCCACGGCGTTGGGAAGGTCTTTGCGTCCTCGTGGGACTATCGTGTCCTGAAAATTCAAAAATGGGGAGACGTCTCTCCAGGATCTGCAATGAGCCCCGCGGGATGGAGAGGGAGAAGCTCCCGTCGGAGGGTTCTGGTTGGTCTACCGTCATATGCCCGCAAGGCCACTAAAAACCCTCTAGTCCTGAATGCGCGTCGTAAATTCGTAATATATGCTTGACAGGTTTTCGGCCAAGGTCTTAACTTGCATCCCAACTTCGATCGTGCTTCTGAGCATTCGACAGCACAATCCTTTGCGCCGAAGAGCGTGAAAGGTTTCTGCCGGGTGACGAGCTCAGCTCGCCGCACCGCCTTTGTCCCCCATGGACTCTGTAAGCTCCAGCGACCCTCCACATTCCCATCCACCTCCCCCTCCTTCACCACCGTCAACATGGGCGACATGAGTGCTGACTTAGAGGCCCGGCTGGCCGGTGTGAAGCTTACAAACTCCGATATGCTTGTCGATGACTACGAACACTACAACAACGACAGACAAGAGGTGGTCAATATCAATCCAGAGGATGACGCAACGGAAGAGCCGGAGGCTGATCAACCTGTACTTTTAGCAGACGATTGTATGTTGAAATGAATAGT
This sequence comes from Pyrenula aspistea, assembly GCA_021030945.1. Taxonomy (NCBI): domain Eukaryota; kingdom Fungi; phylum Ascomycota; class Eurotiomycetes; order Pyrenulales; family Pyrenulaceae; genus Pyrenula; species Pyrenula aspistea. The sequence goes on along the minus strand of JAGFML010000048.1, from coordinate 23,468 downwards.
TGCTTACGCCCACGCCCCCGAGTCTTCCCAAGTCCTCGCAGACCCTTGGTTCTCAATTTTATGCTGCCTGCTGAAAATACACGACTTTCTTTTCCCAGTGCTGACTAGCTTCTGCAGACGATCGAGTACAACAGGAGGTCCTCCAAGATCTACCCGACCAAGAGACCGAATCGGAAGGCTATCATACGTGGAAAATCGAGCATTGGAGGAGCCTTCCCACTCCGAAAGAGCATGGGCCTGTCTTTCAAGTTGGCGGCCATCCGTGGCGAATATTACTATTTCCCAGAGGAAATCAAGTGGACAATATCTCGATATACCTCGAACAAGGCTTCGAGGGAACACCCCCAGAGGGCTGGTACGCTTGCGTTCAGTTCGCTTTGGTGCTATGGAACCCGAATGAACCATCCAATTTTTTCGAGCATCATGCAACACATCGTTTCAACGGGAAAGAGAGTGATTGGGGCTTCACCAGATTCACGGAGCTTCGGAAAGCATTCCAACCGTCTTCACAACACGAACGCCCACTCATAGAGAACGATGCTGCAAATCTGACAGCATATGTGCGGGTGTTGAAGGATCCTACTGGGGTCCTTTGGCATAACTTTGAAGGCTACGACTCTAAAAAGGAGACAGGCATGGTGGGGCTTAAGAACCAAGGCGCGACCTGCTACTTGAACTCTCTACTACAGTCTCTCTATTTCACCAATACATTTCGAAAAGCGACTTATCAAATCCCAACCGAGTCAGAACAGTTAAAGACTAACAGTGCCTGGACGCTGCAGAGACTCTTCTACCTCTTGCAAACCAGCAAAGCCGCTGTCTCAACAGGTGAATTAACATCCTCCTTTGGCTGGGATACGAGACAGATCTTTGAACAGCAAGACGTGCAGGAACTCTCTCGCATATTGATGGAGCGATTAGAAGAACGAATGAAGGGTACTGCCGCCGAAAATGCTCTCCCAAACCTATTCGTCGGTAAATCTAAAACCTATATTTCGTGCATAAATGTCGATTTTGAATCATCGAGAATAGAAGATTTTTGGGATATTCAGCTCAACGTCCGTGGGAACAAAAATCTACACGAAAGCTTCATGGATTACATCCAAGTTGAAACGCTGGAAGGGGAGAACAAATACGACGCGGGAGAACCATACAAATTGCAAGACGCAAGAAAAGGCGTCATCTTCGAGAGTTTCCCGCCGGTATTGCATCTTCAATTAAAACGATTTGAGTACGACATCAACAGAGATGCAATGATGAAAGTCAATGACCGCCATGAATTTCCTGACGAATTTGATGCTGGTCTATATTTAGCACCTGATGTCGATCGGTCCGAGCCCTGGGTATACCAACTGCATGGCGTGCTTGTCCACAGCGGAGACTCCAGCGCCGGGCACTACTATGCATTCCTGAAGCCAGAAAAGGAGGGTTGGTTCTACAAGTTTGATGATGACAGAGTTACCAGAGCCACTATGAGGGAGACTCTCGAAGAAAACTTTGGCGGCGAATACACAAATCTTGCCAATGGCAGCCTTGGTCAACGGCAGCCGTACATGAGGGGATATTCTACGAAGAGGTCAATGAATGCGTACATGCTTGTGTACATCAGAAAATCGAGGCTCGACCAAGTCCTACTTCCAGTCCAGGAATCTGATGTTCCAGCTCATTTGGAGCGAAAAATCACCGAGGAGCGTCAAGAGCTCGAACGGCGTAGAAAGGAACGAGAAGAGGCGCACCTTTACCTCAGTGTTCAGATAATCTCCGATGAAACCTTCAAAAACCACCATGGCTTTGACCTTGGTATGAAGGATGCTGCGGCAGATGAGGCTTCTTCCCCAAAGACACTTAGAAGAAAGCGGGTAATGACGCTCCGCGATTTCATTTTGGAAGTAGCTGAGGACCTGTCTCTTCCACCCGAGCAAGTTCGATTTTGGATAATGGTGAACCGGCAGAACAAAACGACCAGGCCGGATCAGCCTTTGAGAGAGCTTGACATGACGCTCGAAGATGCGATGAATAGATTTGGTACCAAGAACGTGCCGCTGAGGTTATGGCTCGAAACTTGCCAATTGTCAGAGGATGGAAAGCCTATGTGGCAGGAACCCAGCCAGAACAACACACCTATCCTGGTATTTCTCAAGCACTTCGATGTAGAAGCCCAGACTCTCTCCGGAGTTGGCCATGTCTATGTCAAGAAGCAGGCTAAAGTCAACGACCTGGCCCCCCAAATACTTGAGCTCATGAATTGGGAGGCTGGAGTCAATCTACAGCTCTATGAGGAAATCAAAGATTCGATGATAGAACAAATGAAGGCGAAGCAAACATTCCAGCAGTCGGAGATACAAGACGGCGATATCATATGTTTTCAAAAAGTCGACCCCAATCTTGACCTCACCATGATCCCCTATACCGATGCCAAGCAATACTATGACTATCTGCTCAACCGCACAACAATTAGATTCTTTCCGAAGGTTGTCAAAGACGGCGAAGAGAACAATTTTAGCTTGATGCTAAGCAAGAAGATGACTTACGAACAATTGTGTGCTGAGGTTGGGAGACACCTTCAGGTCGATCCTACTCATCTCCGGTTCTCGACCGTTAGCGTGACCACAGGCAAACCAAGACAGATTGTGAAACGCAATGCCAATCAGAACTTGTCCCAGATGTTGATGACGCAATATTCGAGCTACGGCTATAATGCTCATCATTCAGACTCACTCTACTACGAAGTCTTAGACATGAGTCTTAGCGAATACGAGACGAAAAAGGTCCTTAAAATTCACTGGCTGAGCGATGGCATTTCGAAAGAGGTAAAATCTCCTAGCTGACCATTTGTTAGAGTGCCCGCTAATCTCTTGCAGGAGCTAGTAGAGGTTCTTGTCCCAAGGAATGGCATCGTTGCCGATATTTTGCCAGGCCTACAGAAGAAAGTCGGCCTCAGAGACGAAATCATGCAGAGCATTCGCTTCTACGAGGCTCACAGTGGCAAAGTATACCGAGAGCTTCCAGGAGACTGCAGCGTGACAGGCATCACGGAGTACGCCACGATTTTTGCGGAAAAGATTCCAGATGAAGAGCTCAACCCAGGCCAGGAAGATCAAGACATCTATTGCTACCACTTCGACAAGGAACCGAACAAACCGCATGGCGTCCCCTTCAAATTCCTGATCAAGCCTGATGAACAATTTAAAGATACTCGAGAAAGGCTAAGCAAGCGGACCGGTATCCGCGGAAAGATGTTAGAAAAGCTGAAGTTTGCGATCGTGAGCAGCAATCATTATGCTCCGCCGCGGTATCTTGAAGACAGTATGTGCTCAAGAGTTTCACTTATTTGGACTTACTGACATTATCGCCCAGGCGACGTCCTGTTAGAACTGCTGAATAGTCAGGAAGATCAACTGGGACTCGATCACGCAAACAAGTCACGAAATTTCTGGAATCGTGGCGACTCAATTTTCATTCGCTAAGGCGAACCTTTCAGCATCATTGTCTCTGCGCTAAGACTTTTCGTGCAAGCCTTGGGTTGGAGCGCATCTTCATTTTCAACCACATGCGAAGGCGTTAGAGGAGAGTCGTTGACGGTACAGGACGACACGATCGTTTCATGATGGAGGCTGAAAAGTTTGCTGGGTATTCAAGCGAGAGCCAAGGAGTGAGTGGCGACACTGTAGCATAGGAATGCGCGTCGAGGCGTTTTAGCAGGAGAGCATTTCTTACCAGATAAGATCTGATAGCGGTATATATCCTTGTCATCAGAACAGCTTGGTCCTTCAGCCGTATTTACTATAACTTCTATAAATTTTACGTCCCCTTTCCTCTTACTTTATCACTCACGGTTTGGCCTCTTTCCTTCCCAACCGTTAAGCATTCTCCACTCTAACATCTCGCTCGTCAATTGCGATGCCTTCTTGCAGTCAGGTTCCTTGCGAGCCGGTATAGCTTTTGCAGGTGCCAGAGAAGATTTTGGAGTCCTCAGACGCTAGCGCTGCGGCTCTTCCAACAGAGGAACGAGGCAAGAAGAAAAGCTCACAGAACTGTCACCAGCTTCGATTGCCTTACTGTGTTATCTACGAGATATTCGAGTGCCTCAAAGCATGTGGAACGACCGTTGGCAAGGTCTGCCTCGGATTGGCTTGCAAGAGCCTCGCTCAAGTCGCTGTCAACCTCCAGATTGACAATCCTGGGGGAAAACTATACCGACGGCAGGGCATAGCGAGCCCGAGCCTGATGAGGGAAAATACGAAGCTCTTGAAACGTTCTGCTGATCTAGCATTCAAGAATTCCGCAAGACTGAGTGAAGAGAGTGAAGGGCTTGGTAATGATAAGGACCTCTTCAATTGATTCAAGAAGGGCTGAATCTACAGTTCGAGCCGAAGATAATTCGTGTTCTTGAAGATATGGCAGCAAGTCTCGGAGCAATTCAAATTCATAATCTTTCCAAGGGAAGCAAGAACAAGGGAGAAGGTCCACGCCTTTGTTTGCGCGCAGGCAGTGCAAACAAGACAAACTTTCTCTGCCAAGCCCGCAGTCAGAGGACAGACAGAGCGGGGCTGCTAAAACTTTTTTGGAAGAGTTGGTCTTCGACAACTACGTCCCAGCAGTCATGCTATGTTTACGGCAGGCTTCTAGCCTGCTTGCTCTCCTGGTCCCGTATGTCTCTGCAACAGCGTTAACGTACAAGCTGCCTGCGAACGAGAAGGCGTGTTTCTTCGCGAATGTGGACAATCAGCCGTCGAAGGTCGCATTCTATTTTGCTGTAAGTTCAAGCCTACGTTCGGCTTCATGACTTTGAAAATTGCTCTCTCATTGAAGCACCGATGCTCACGAGAGATCATGCTACTTTCCTACGATTTTCCATTGCTCTAAAGATTGCCTCCTTGCTGTGCTGACTATGTTCCCTGATAGGTTCAATCTGGCGGCTCTTTCGATATCGATTACAGCGTTGTTGGACCCAATGACAGAATCATCTTCGACGGAGAAAAGGAGCGACAAGCAGACTATGTATTTACGGCGAACGAGGTGGGAGAATACCGGTTCTGCTTTAATAACGACATGTCTACCTTTGCGGAGAAGATGATCGATTTTGAAATAGCTGTACGTGACATACTCCTTCCGGAACACGATGGTTCCCTCCGAAAGTCTATCTCATAACAGCAGCTGCATAATCAATGACCTCGACTTCCATTTCTGCAGCAATCACTAATTGTCTACTCTTCAAGGTCGAGAACGAAGCAAAAACGGCCCTCCCACAAAAACAAGGAACATCCCCTGAGCAGACCTCCCAGTTAGAAGATAGTATCTTCAAGCTGTCTGGACAGGTCAGCACCATCAATCGGATGCAGAAATACTTTCGCACGCGCGAAAATCGGAATTTTTCAACGGTCCAAAGCACCGAGAAACGGATATTCCAATTTTCGCTAATCGAGGTTGTCATGATGGTTGGTATGGCCGGGTTACAGGTGTTCATTGTGCGATTCTTTTTCCAGGGCGCCAGGAAAGGTGAGTCTGCTCCCATTGAGCTCGTATACTTCGAAAGGTACTCCCTCCCTCACGTCCTGTGCTGACGCGTCTGGTAGGCTACGTATGAACTATGTCTACAGGACGATCTGGAGTGGCGTCTAGACTCTTAGATACTCTAAATGGGCCTTCCGTGCAAGTTGGGATCATGATCCCCACATGCATCACAGAATGACAGTACTAGACCGCCGGACAAGAGTATGTTATGGCAGTTTCGCGATGTAAAGTTCGCGGGCGGGAATGCTATTGACGCAATCCTCAAGCGATCCTTGCTGAACACTTTGGAAGTTTGATGATCTGCGATTTTATATTCTCCTATATCAGTGAACCTGATGGTCGTAAGACTTGTCGTTTCTCGAGACCGGATTTCTAATGCTCTAGTACCTGGATTGAAGGCCAGGAGCATCAATTGCAGCTCGAAAACCTAAAGTGATCAATCAGCGTCAATTCAAGTGTCAAGCAAATGCTTCCATTGAAACGGTAAAGTTTGACGCTGATCACCTCATACCCCCTGTATCTCCGCATTTCCCCCAACTTTCGGTCTTTCGAAGGCAGGGTTTTTCCGAATCTAAGACCACCAATAGCCGCCAATGTCAACTTCAAGCGTACTCTTTTGGGTGGGCAAGTTTCTACGAAACAGTCCACCCGTTATAGCCTCGGCGGAATGAGGCCGAGACAAATTGCTATCAAGATCTACGTATTTCATAGTGGAAGGGTTTCACATCTTAAGTTGTTAGTTTTCTTCAAGCCTTAAAATTGGAAGGGAGAGTCTAGTCCCAATCTAGCACGGTAAGTGTTTGGTCATTTTGTCGTTGCATGTCCGACATTATCCATCACAATGCCTTTTATCTCCTTGTTATCTTTCCTTTGCATGCTATTTTCAGCCGCTTCTTTGGCTCCGCGCTCAAACAATACCTCAATCACCTTGACCGCACCGAAAACGCTGCCGACGGATCGTCAAGTCGTTGATGCTGCCTTCCAATCATATTCCATCGAATTCAACTACATGCTCGACTATGCCGGCAACAGCTCGTTAGTCAACTTCTCCTAAGATGGTCCTTTTCCCTCTCTCACCGATCTTATTCACATCTACAGACACCCCAACGACTTCTCCTCCCGCCTCCTCCAGAACCTCGCCGACATCTCCGGTGCCTATCCCATCATCCGCGTCGGCGGATCAACGCAAAATCGCGCCGTCTACTACACCAACCAGACCGAAGCTCTGATCGAAACGTTTACCCATCCATACGACGACCAACCGAGTGCACTGACCATCGGGCCGAAATGGTTTGAGTCGTTCCAGCAGTTCCCAAGGGGCACCCAGTACATCTACGGTCTGAACTTCTATGACGGAGACTGGGGTCTGAATCAGACGGTGTCCGAGGCCATCGCGGCGTATGAGGCGATTGGCGATGCGATCTATGGGTTCGAGATTGGGAATGAAGTGGATGGTAAGCCGCAACCCACCCCCTACCCTAGCATTTTCTGCTAATGCACATCCAAGGCTGGCCCGGCGGCTCCCGCCGCCCCGCAAATTGGACTCTACAATCCTACGTCGACCAGTGGACGCAGTACGCCGACGCGGTCCGCGACAACATCCAAACGTCGACGGGCAACGCTAGTGCGACGCCGCCGTTCCAGGGCTGTGCGTTCGAGGCTCCCAGAGCGGCAAACCTCAAGAACGGGAGTACGTGGAACGTGGCGAATGCGGTGCGGGACGGGATGGGAGGGGAAGGCATGCTGAGGACGGTCGCAGACCACGACGTGCGTGGCCCCTTTGTCCTATTTCCCTAACCCCTCTCGGACAGCAACGTGGTAATTGACAGGATGGGTTACCATAGTACATGGGCGCGAACTGCGCCGGCTCCCCCGTCCCAACGATCCAGAACAACCTGCTCGACCACCACCACATGACCAGCCTCATGTACTACCATGAGGTCCTCGGGAACCAGACCCACGCGCTCGGCGTGCCGTACGTGCTGGGCGAAACAAACTCCATCTCCGTACGCCCCTCCCTTCTCACTTTTCAACCCGGCAGGAGCTGATTCTCCCCCCTTTTTCTTTAGTGCCAAGGCACCGTCGACGTCTCCGACGTCTTCGCCGCCGCCCTCTGGTCCGTTGACTACGCCCTGTACGTCTCCACGCTGCGCGTCTCCCGTCTCCACTTCCACATGGGCACGCCGTACCGCTACGCGGCCTGGCAGCCGGTCAGGGTAAACGAGACCGCGCCGTACGTCAAGCCGCTGTACTATGGGAATCTGATGGTGGCGCAGGCGCTGGCGGGGGGCGGGAAGCGGGTGGTGGGACTGGTGAATGAGACGAGGCTCACGGCGTATGGGATTTATGGGGAGGGAGGGGAAGGGGAAGGGCAAAGAGTGGAGGCGGTCGTGGTGGTGAACTTGGGGGTGTGGAATGGGACGGAGCGAGGCGAGCGGCCGCAGGTGGCGGTGCAGCTTCCTTCGGTGGAAGGGGGATCTTGGGATGCGGCGGAGGTGAGGAGGTTGACGGCGCCTGGGGTGGATAGTAAGACCCGGGTTATGTGGGCGGGGAGGACAGTGGATGGAGAGGGGAGGTTTGTCGGGGAGGAAAGGGTCGAGGGGGTGGAAGAGGTTGCGTATGTGATGGTTGGAGCGGCGGAGGCGGTGCTCGTGACGAGATGAAATTCGAGACGTTTATTCCCCCTCGGCGGTCAAATCCCACAGGTTGTCCACCACTGTCACTCCAACCTGTCGAGCGAGCTGAGTTACTCGGAGCACCTGGATGTCAGGGCGGTATGAGTGTTAGAGGAGTCTGTTTGAGAGAGAGAAGTTAAGGGATTGGGCTTGTTGAAGGACATTGCTTAATGCGAAGCGAATTTATGTCTCGTTAATAGTAACGTAATGACTAAGGTCCTAGCGGTCATCCGAATATTTCCATTAGAAATGCTAACGTGAACATTGAAATGACTGGCCTTCCGTGCCGTGATCCGGGAATCAAAAGCCTCTATAAGCTTCTAATTAGTGATTAAATGTCACGCTGATTGAGCGTCGCTTTGATATTGCCACATAGTCAAACAATTTCTCACTTTCTTCTTTAGCTCTTCCGCCGACGAGTTCTGCCATTCGTCTTTATGTTTGTTGAGTAGATGCTTTTGGAAATCTACTTGGCTGTCGCACACCTTGCGACATCCTTGATGGTCGCAGGTGTATTCCGATACCGTGGCGAATCGTTCCCACTTGCCAGGGTTCTGATCTATCCGGAGCCTTCGATTCTTTACGAGGAATTTTGCGCAACGTTGGAGTTCGATAAATGTTTCCAGCTGTGCAGCCCATTTGTTGAAGCCATCCTGAATCTTTTTCAACGTTTGAGATCCCGAGTCAATCCCTCTCTTCGGCTCCCATTCGTCCATTTCCACGTCAAGTCTATTCTCTGGTGCTTGGTTATTCAGTCGAAAGTAATGGAATCCAATATCACCATGCTCGCGAGCTCCCTCAATCTGGCTATGTACCACTTCCGGATTGTTTGCCAGTCCGGTTATATTTCTCACTATTTGCTTCGTCTGGCGGCCTGCCTTACCAATTCTTTTTGAGGTGCCGATGCTTAGTACCATGCCAACAGATTCTTGGCCATACAACGCTTGGATCTCTTGGATGCCTTCGATGGTAGGATTGTTTGTATGTATGACTCCCCCATCCTGAAACCATCGCTGTTTATCTGCAGGTTTCTTCTTATCCTGGGGGTGTGGAAAGCGATCAAAATAAAAAGGAGCAGCTGTAGTAGCTGTAGCTACTTCCCAAATCTCAAATTTCTCAGCCCGACCGTAACTTTTCTTTGCTGGCGCTGCAAAAAGCGGAAAATTCATGGTAAACCTCGAACTATTAGTGTCAGTTCTTAATGGACCACCTTGACTTCTTTGACGCTTGTTGTGGTCGTATGATCTAATAAGATACATATAACTCTCATCGGCGTTGTCTTGGGGCTCCGTAAGTATGGTTGTTGCAAATCTAGTTGCCAAGACTTAGTCCTTAGAATGACATTGACACAGCTGGAGCAATTGGAAGATATGTCACCCGGACTGAGTGCGGAACTTATACAAAACAAGGCTCCTGTTCACCGCCAAAACTGAAAGAAACAAACCGAATACGTACACTTCACAGACATCATTTTTAGACTTGAAGAAGATTGCGGCTTCTTTTGCCTCCTCTTCACTACAACGTCGCTCAGCAACATCTCGGAAGACTCGCTCTGCGTTGGAAGCCTGGTACTTGCTTCGCTTTCCAATACCAAAATCAAGCTGTTTGAAACGTCTCGGTTGTCCGAAAATCTTGGAGCCTAAGTTTTCGTATTCTTGAAGGCAATCGTGCACTGTCATGCGCAGTCTACCTAGCATAATTGCGATTAGCCTGCACGTACTGTCAGTATGCATGCGGTTATGATTTGAGTATAGAGCTTACGATCCAGTGCTCGAGCCGCATATCGTATCGAAGTAATGGCAGGGAAGAAAGCGACAGGTCACGTGTAGCGAACGGAATTCGTTAGTATTCTCCTCCTCCCTCTCTCTATTGGAAACTCCTTGTCTAGTGGGTCTTTGAGAGATATTCCCGGGGTAAGCCTGTGGCTCAAAACTATGAAAGTTCGATTCAAATTGATATTCTTGGGGAAAGTCCTCATATTCGCACTGCTCGATCTTTGCGATGTGCTCCATCAGCTTCTCTAAGACGAGAAGACTCCAGTATCCACGTATCCCTCCGCCATCTTCTCGATTAAGGAACATTTAGCATATATCACTGTCCATAGAGTAGGAACGTACCTAGACTGAGTAGATTTCGGCGGTTCCATGCGTTTTCTTGTACTACGGTAATGTCATTTGATTGAAGAAATGATTCAGGTTCTGTATGCACAGTTCTTTGTTCGGATATATCATCGACATTCACGGCCATGTAAAGTACAGTCCGAGTTGCAATCTATCGGCCAGCGGTAGTGAGCCATATGGCGGCGGCAAACATAAGTACATGATGCCTCATATAGTACAGCGAGGCTGCCGTTCCAGAATTGAAAGCCAGAGCCGCCTTGGGCGAGGCAAGAATACCGAAATTGAGGGTGTGGGCTTTGGAAGGTGTATTGCGACATAAGCAATAAAGAGCGAGCCTAGTGCACAACTCTAGAGGCAGAGCGACATCTTTCTCATCGCTGAATCACGGCAAGGCAACACTAAGAAGGCGTGGAGCAGGTCCTAATCTCGTACTTTTGATCGGCAAATCAAAGCGTTTGCTTAAGCGATAGGATGGTGGCGCACGAGCGGATGACGGAGGCTGATTTCCATTGTTCGCCTAGGAGCTTTTGCGCCCCATTCAGCCTCAAAAGAAGAACATATCTTACGCACGTGCAGAAGATAACGGCACACCAAAGTTTGATCTGAATCTCCACTCTCAATACCACAAGCACTGATAGCTTGTTAATCGTAAAAACATTAAGAGTTTTCGCCCATTTTACTACCTGCCACAAAAGTTTTGAAGTATACTCTCCAACGAATTTAGCAAAATATCTGCTCAGAAAAGCAGCGCTCAGAGAGTGCTAGCTATGTGTTGGCGAGTAGCCGCGCATTTCCGCGTGATATTTTATTTTTGCGCCCACGCGGCACATAAGACGGCATAGAAGGCTAGGACAGCCTTGTGCCCGCAAGTAAGAATTCTGTGTAACCACACATGCTGCGCTCAACAATCGTGTGCTGGATCATGTTGCATCAGAGCGCAGCGTGTTGTCCTCGCCACGAGGCCGCTAATTTGAAACCATGCGCGCCTCTCGAGGTGCCTCATAGCCGTCTCGCCCTCGGCGCTTCCTTTTAGGATCCAACCCTTTCGTCGCAGCTCTGTGCTCTCTTTGGTCAGGCATTATGATGCCTTTTCCAATGATGTGCTCGTCGATTCTTGCCTTAAATATCACGAAGAGGCTGACACACACAGATCCGTGATTCCCGCCACGCATAAATAGGGGCAGATATTCAGCGCCGTGGGAGGTGAACACATGTAACTATCGCTCAAAGCCGATTTACTGCTACATCTTGAAGCGATCTTGGTTCTTGAAAGCGAGATCTGGCAATTGTCGTGTGATCAAGTCCTGCTTCATAGGACCTTCAACCGCTTTTCCGCCTAGTATGCGTACTCCCTGGCTTGCTTGCGTTGATCTAACGTTCAATGGTGTCTAGAGATATCGACTTTCGACTTCTAGCGGAATGCGACATAGTAAATCTGGAAACGGAAAATCTGATAGGGTGGACGAAAGCGAGCCAGCGAAATCAAGATACAAGAAGACCAAAGAACGTGGTCAGTCGAAATTGGCCATGCTGTACGATTGGGAGCAAAAGAAACTTACAATACATCCGCTAGAGACTTTGCAAGGTTCGGATCCCGCTGATCCATACTAACGCAATCTAACGCGTTACAGGCGCGAAATACAAGGCGATACCCCTAGCAAAGGGACAGAAAGAGGTGGTGTTATTTGTTAACCCTGGAACTGAAGAGATATCTACATCCGAATGCAACGAGGGACAGTACAACGTCCCGCTAGCAAAATTGTCGTTACATCCTCTGGGAGTTAGAGACCAGATTCGGCAATACTTCAGACGCCTGACCCCAACACTCTACATGACGCAACCGACTCTCTGGATTGACGAGACTGAGTCACTTAACTCTCATTCAGAGCCAGCGTAATAAAGTTTTCTGATAATCTACCGGGGGTTTGTTCCGTCAGCGGTCTCACCTGAGACATTCTGTCACGCAGTGTCAGAATCTCTTGTAATATAATTAGCTACCACGCCAAGTGTTTGATTGGGGGAGATCTATCAGGAACCTTTTCTATACGATATACTTGTGTCGAGAATGTATTGCCACCACACAGAAAAGCTACTTATGCGGGGTTGATTCTCAAGGGATGACTAAGGAAGAAACAAGGCTTAACTTTACTGGATGTAGGGCATAACGGTAACTCAACACTGTAACTAGCTAAAGTAGACCAAGCTATTAAGATAAGTTGGGCACAATGTATCCTAGAGGTGAGAATCCATCGTTCCCATACACCCTCGTTGCCAGCTGCCAGATGATAGATGCCAGTCCTTGATATTAGCGTTATGCTTGACGTTGTGTGTGCCGTTAGATGCCAAACGTGATCTTTGGTCACGTGATATATTTTGCGCGCTGCCTGTCACATCCTCGACAGCTGATGGGTCGTTGGGGACAGTTGTGATGCCAGCCATCAATGTTCTAAGGTTCTTCCGATCCTTGCAGCTCGGCCGACGTGCTCGTACGTATATGCAGCTTCAAGCCATAGATCACTCGTGGCGGCCATTGAATGGCGCCAAATCCTGAGACAACGCGGCGAAATATTCTAGATAAATACAAGATCAGAGTAGAAATATTGAACCGTCAATTGAGAGGCGCAAATTCTTTTGCTCTTGGAGAGCGCAGGGAATCATTCTAATAACTATGGCGAGAAAATTCTGAAATACCGTGGCAAATGGTCCCTGAACAGATACGGTGATCTAATCCAGTATCCTCAACCCACTGATCGTACCATTTTACGCAGAATCGTATCACAAGCAAAATCTCCGTAATCTGGTAACTTCGCGTGCGCCCGGCGATCTCGCCGTGGCAAATTCCTCAAGACGACATGTGAAATATTTCCTACTATGGCCTGCAAGCCTGGTCTCCGTATCAGACTCAAAGGCAGGATATCATGTAGACGAACAAATTTGCATGCTGCCCCGCCAGTATGGTATTCTCTATCGCGTTACGTTGCCACTTACTTATATTAGGGATTTCTGGTAGGCCTAAAGCCCCCGGAAAAAGTTCGGTAAAACCGTCCGTTGGACAGTAACACGAGTGAGTAAGCGACGCAGAGGCCTCAAACCCGCTGTAGGCAACTCCTACAACTGTCTCTGCAGAAGACTCTCTCAAAAAGCGACAATGTAAAGTTGCGGGCGATATCCCCTCAGGGGCTTGTTGCTCCTTTTCCAGTATTGGTGCTGCGCCCGTTTCGCCTGGCTTGGACTTTTACATGCATGCGCCTCATGACGAGAGGAGCTAAGACAAAAAAAGCAATGTGTAGCGACGAGGCTGAGGTTGTTCCGCGGAAGAGCCTCCTAGGTCTAGAGCTTAGATGTGGACTCTGCCTTTCATCATTGAAGAGGCCGGATCCGCGAATAATGCTAAAGTATGAATCCAGACATATCGCCGACAGGAATAACCATACTGGCTGAGCCCGAAGAAGCATTGGTTGAGTAAGTGCCAGATCCAACACTAGTAAATGCCATTGTCAAAACTACCTCAGACTAACCCGGATCAGCATAGTCTTCGTCCACGGCCTTCAGGGGCATCCGCAAAGAACCTGGACCTTCAGAAGGAAGCCATCTCAGCGGACCGAGTCTCCCCCGTTACACACCTTGTCAAAAGGAAAAGGGAGAGTACAAAAGGCTTTCAAAGGGTTTTTCAAAAGGAAAGCAGCTTTAACAAGCGAAGATGAAGTTAGTCATGTACAAGAATGGACCCACGCAGAAGCGGAGGTCAATACTGTATTCTGGCCACGAGACCTGCTGGTCAAAGACTTTCCTCGAGCCAGAGTAATGACCTTCGGATACAATTCCAATGTGACTCATGGTTTCAGTGCAGCAAACCAAGGAAACATCTTCTCTCACGCACGAAATCTGCTCTATGATTTAGAGGCAAAGAGAAGACGAATGCCGCGACAATGTGACTTGGTCTTCATCGCACATTCACTTGGGGGTATACTAGTGAAGGAAGTCCTCCGTCGCGCGGAGACTGATCCAGATCCGACAATCTCTCAAATATTCGAGTCAACCACCGGTGTCTTCTTCTTTGGCACGCCTCACCGGGGAAGTAAAAAATGGGCTTCTTTTGGAGAAGGTGTCGCCAACATTGCTCGCAACCTTACTGGAGTTGATGTCAATTCCGAGATCATCCATGCATTGCTACCTACTAGCCCTGAACTTGAACTCTGTCGAGAAGCCTTCACCACGCAATGGGTGAAAAGAGGAGACAGTCTTACTGTGAGGACATTCCAAGAGTCAAGAGCAATCACGGGTGTCTCATTAGGGAGCCTAAATGATTTGGTAGGTAACCTCTCTATAATCTTTGGATAGACATTTTCATCCTTTTCCAGATTTATCTCCCAAAAGTTATTATTTTTTTGGTTTTCAAGCACAAGAAACCCGTACGAAATGTCTTAAAACGGCTGGAAATCGCCATAAAACCCTTACCAACCGTCTCCGTCAATTGGCTGCATTATAAGTAATAAATATTAACAGTACACTAGATCGTACCTCCAGATTCATCTACGCTTGATCACCCAAACCAGCGCGCCCGTGCTATCGACTCAGATCACGTAGGAATGGTGAGATTCAGCGGGAGTAGTGACCGTTCATATATTATGGTGAGGGAGGAGGTAGAGGAACTATATCAGAAGGCCGAAGGTGCGAGCACACTCCAAGATAGGACATCTACTATATAAAAGATGTTAGACTAATCGGACGAAGCCAATTGTTACATAAAAACAAGCTATGAACTCTCTACTTCTGAGGTATCAACAGGAGCATTTAGTTCCTCAGGTTCAGTGTTGAGAAGTACAGACGTTCTAAACGAAACTACTGAATGGGTCCTCGAGAGTCCAGAATTCAAAGATTGGATTTCAACAAATCATTCTGCCTTTCTCTGGCTTTACGGCAGGCCAAATACTGGTAAAACTGTCGCCGCTAGAAGAGTTTTGAAGGAAATCCTCGATTCAAACGGCTTCGAGAACGATAAGGAAGGTGCTACGGTCGGATCGGTCTTTTGCACACGACGTGACTCTGAAGAGCACATTTTAGGCTCTCTTATATCCCAGCTGGGTAGCAGGGTCGATCAAGCCTATAAGTCTAAGCATGCCTCCGTCGTGCCATTCCCTGTGCGAGGTGATGATTCCTTAAGAAGGCTCTGGTTTATCCTTCAGAGATTAGTCGTAGCGACTCCTCTCCTATCCACGGTCATCGTTATCGATGGTATTGACCAACTCCGCCATAGCATTAGATCCTCTTTTCTTGGAAATTTCCTTTTTTTCGAAAAAGCCGTGCGGAGCATTACAAGAATGAGAGTCTTTATGTCATCAAGAGATTACCCAGATATACGCAAAGCATTTGACCACTACTCCAAAATAGAGCCATTCAAAGAATGGAAAGGTAGGCAAACATGAAAAGCATGAGCGGTGGGTTTGCTGATGAGCTAAGTCAGATTTGGTCAACGAACTGCGATTTGAAGAGTGGGATCCAAGCGACAAAATAGGAGCAGCGACTGGCGGCGCTTGGCTCTCTTCTAATCAGGAATATTCAAGCTGGGTGGGAACTACCAAAAGCGATCTCCTATGGATTGTTGGAAAACCAGGAAGCGGAAAGTCCACGCTGACAAAGCTTATTGTCCGCAAACTCCGAATGAAAGAGAAACCATCGGAGGCAGATGAGGCCGACTCTCTAATATCTAGCAATACTGATCGTCCCGATTGCCTTGATATCAGTAAATTTGATAGCCGTAACCTCATTGTCGCGGCATTCTACTACAATATTCGCGGGGGACCTACGGAGAAAAGCCATGAATTCATGCTGCGATCGCTTGTCTACCAGATCTTGAGACAAAATAGCAGGATTTTCCCTCTTCTACGAGATCGTTGCCGACAACTCAAAAGAATGGCTTTAGCTTGGGGAATCGACGACTTCAAATTCGTTCTACAGTCACTACGTGAAATTGAATTCGATTTGAAAATATTTATCGCTGTTGACGCACTGGACGAATCGTACGACCAAGGGCGAAATCATGCGCTCTCATTCCTGTCAGGACTCACAAGAGGGGGAGGCCGTTGTGTTATAAAAGTACTGATAGCCAGCAGACCAGAGAACTCTATTAAGCTAAGGATGACCTCCGCGCGTCATATTGTTCTTGAAAAGGAAAATCACGACGATATCCGAACGATTGTGGAAAAAGAGATAGCGTCCTGGAGCAACTTCAGTCATCCATAGGCACCATTGACACGGCGAGTACAACCAATGGTGCTGCCAAACACATCTTCTCAAGTGCGAAAACTTATATTCTGGACAACTCAAGTGGAGTCTTTCTGTGGGTAAAGCTCGTATTGGCCGAGCTTGGGAAGTGTGTCGAGAATGGTGGCTATAGCCTCGCTGACATTGACGCTCTAGTTCGTAGCCTGCCAAAGGAGTTAGGAGGCAGAGAAGGTTTCTATCGATCAATCATCGATCGGCTCGTCTCTCGGCATGAAGAAGGTGGAGACCAGGAAGCACGGGCGAAGAGAGTACTAGCCTGGACCACGTTCTCAATGCGACCTTTGGTTGTCTTGGAGGTTGGAGATATGTTGTCGATCCCGTCGATGCTACAGAAAAGGGACTTGTCGGATTTCAACATAAGGCAGAACAGGCCTCATGACCTGGAAGGAGCGCTTTATACCTGGTGCGGAGGTCTTGTACAGGTTCACGAGACGGTATATACTGGTACTTCTCAAGTAAGTGATTCATTTAATGTCTTACTTACCCCAACGTCATCCCCATCCTCACTTGTCTATTTCTGGGGTTAGAGCACGTAGTAGATGTCTTTATCCTTGCGTTCGATCTTTTCCATTGATCCTTGTGCTTACCGATCGACATCGAGGATATCTTTCTTTGTATTCGAGCTCTATGGCACCGAATGAAGAAGATATGAAGTGGTGTCGAGTGAGCAACTCTATTCTTAAATTGTACAAAGATTTCGTATCCCTTTGAAAGATAGCTCGCAAATTCCATTGATATCTTAACTCATACGATGACTAAATTAATTCAAAAACGCTCAGGGGCAAGCTATAAAACCGGATTCGACTGTGCATCTCATACACCAATCCGCAAGAGATTTTCTTCTAGCACAAGATCGTTCTGCCGAGCCATATTATCTAGAGCAGTCGTCCGGAGATGCTGAAATTGCAGTCACGTGTTGCCGTTACATTCGCGTTGCTTTCACGACAGCATCATTTTGGTGGGACTGCCCAATCACTACGACCCAAAGGAGTCGGTCAAAGCCGTTATGTTCATCTATATCATCGTTGACAGATGACCAGACGCTGCCGTTCAGAGAACAAATGATCGAAAAATTTCCCATGGATAAAGTTGTCGAGCACATTTCCGAGCATTACTTACTTTGGTACGCAATTACAAATATCAACATACATTTGAAAGCTCTTGCTGGGAACCATGTGGAAGTCTATCAAGAGATGGAGGACTTCATAACGGCGTTAAAGATTGAGAAGCCTTCTTACGCTCTCATTCTTCTTTCGAAATGGATTCAAATTTTGCCGTCGATGCAGGCAACCAACCTGTTGCCCGCCAATGTTGACAGAAACCTGTCCGAGATCCTGTTGGAATCGACTTTGAAGGCAGCAGTATACGCTAGTAATATTGCTGTCGTAGAAGTGTTGCTTGCGCTTGGGGCAGAAACTGGAGAAGCGCTTCGCATAGCATCATGTAAAGGGAACGTCAGGGTTACGAAGCTGCTATTGCTTCGGGGTGCTGATGCCAACATATCTCTGGGCCCGGTTGAAATTGATCCCCACCACATCTATTCCTGCGAGTATCATCCGGCAAACTACGGCGGGTATGGTGGGCTCCATATAATGCAACAAAGTTCAATGGTCAACCGATCATTAACCATTGATGATCCTGGAAGACGCGTCACAGAAATCAAATGGACAAGGACGGGAGGCAAGTCTGTTTTCAACCGGAGACGCGGTCCCAACCCTCTCCAGGAGGCATGTTTCCATGGACACGAACAGGTCGTTAAGCTCTTAATCGATTCTGGGGCCGACGTCAATACAAAGAGGGGGGAGGACGGTACTGCACTCTACGTAGCTTCATCACGTGGCCACTACTCCGTTGTCAGTCTGCTCATTGATGCTGGTGCTGACGTGGACTTGCCGGGAGGTATTCTGGGCAACACTGCGCTTTACGCAGCTTCATCGAACGGCCACGACTCCGTTGTGCAGCTCCTACTTGACCATGGAGCTTATCCAGCTGCAGAGACGCTCCAGGCAGCTTCAGAGTTTGGTCATTACCCAATTGTCAAGCTCTTACTAGATCGTGGGGCAGATGTGAATGCGAGTGGTAGATATGGGATCTCCGCTGTTATGCGAGCTAGGCATGGACATTATCATGAGATTGTCGAGCTACTCGTGAGCAATGGTGCGACAGAGTGATGATATTTAGGGGCAGAACGACACCCAATATCCTTGCCTTTCAGCGATGATGAGACATACCGAGAGACTTGCTTCTCGCGGGCACGATCATTAAGACGGAGGGTTCTAACACAGCACGAGATAACGGAGAACGAGGAGAGCCCCCGACGTATTTGTAATGTCTGTCTCACGCCAAGAACCAGAGGATCTGTCTCGGGTGCACTTTGTCTCCGTCAGAGGACCACGAGGTGAGGCCGCTCGACGCTCACCCCACGCTTACCGGTCTCACACGAGGTGTGGCGAGCTGGGGAGGCATCTTCTACCTACCGGTACTACTCGCGAACCAAATCCAGAGTACGGAGAATTCCAACTCCAGCGTAGCGGCTGGGCGAGACTCCTTTAAAGGGAGGTGAAATGAGAGGAAAGGTGAAGGAAGCGTTCCCAAGGTGTGCCAGCCCGGCCGGAGACGCCACCGAGGTCGAGAGTTCATTTTTTAATTTAACTCAATCCAATTCAAGCATATATCATTATGGATATCACTTCCCTTAGCTGGTACCATGCTCGGGCGCTTCGCCTACGGGCCCCCAAACGGACCTCTCGATCAGCCACTCCATCTTTCCATTTCTCTCGTCGACCTTCGCAAACATAAAGCTCTCGAATTCAGTGTTAACTCCGTCAACTTTAATAACACCGGTCATGCGCGCAGCCAACTGGTCGCCATCGCGGAGAAACTCATGACTGGCCGCGTGTCAGCAGCGCATCACCTCTCGGCGAGGAAAGACCACGATGTCAGGGATACTAACACTACAGGCTCGTAATCGCTGGTCTTTGAGCGCCACTCCTCAATGCCTTTGACGTAGACGTCGTACGAGAGACGTCGGCCGTTGAAGACGTGGTAGAAGGAGGGCATCGAAACAGCTTCGGCGTAAAACTTGGCATCTTCGGGCGGCCCGGTAAGGCTCCATTTCATGGCTCGCTGGAACCCTTCCAGCGTGGACGTGTACTCGGTCATTATGCAGCGGGTGAAATAAGCGTACAAGTGTTGTGGTTGTGCCAAAGGATGCGGTCTGGGCAAAGAAGTCGTCGAGAACGGATCAGAATGCTGTCCAGCCTTGCTAAGGGGAGAAGGCTGAACACTGCCGGGGAAGGCTCTAAGAGGGATGTCTTTATAGAGTTCGGTATACCACGCTGGCAAAACGCGATGCCCGATAATTATATTGGTTGTACATACGTAAGGATAGGCTCGCAAGTGTGATTGGGCAGTGTAGTCAATTGAGCAACCCGGCACGAACGCTGGGACCCAAGGGGCCAAAGACTACGTACGTAGCAGGACGGAGGTTAGCAGGCTGCTAGCTATCGGCTGCCGTGAGCACTAACTCAGGCTTTAAGCCTCCGGAAGAGGCTCGGTAAAAGCAGTCCGTCTCGCCCTTAAAAATGAGCAGACGACACATTGTAACAGAATTTAACACACGACCTCTATTGCAAGCCTCATCTAGCGCTTCCGTTACGACAAAAACTTCATCTAAGCTACATCATTTCTTCGAGTGCTCTCAATCCATCCTAGCCCTCTGAACTGGTGTCATAACTAAGCGCCGACGAGGCTGTGACTGACTAGCCCATACGCCGCAACGTCTTTGCACTAGCATTCCAAATCAACGCGTGCCCGTAGAGTTTGGGGGCTGATCAGCCCGCGCTTTAGGCGCTTATCAGGTGAAACTAGGAACCAGTGGTACCAATATTCATCTAGTCAAGTAATTGGGAGAGGATAAGCGTGACGAGGAGATGTAGCGCGGTGAGAATGTAACTCAAGCACGTGGTGAAGTAGGAGCTGACCTTGATCCGCTCCTACAACTGCCCGTGGTACCTTCGCTCACATATGAATTTATATGGGCAAACAAGTAATTTTCGCCTCTTGGCGGGTACCCACGGGTTTCAAAAGTCTCAGCTCCTGAGCTGGCCGCGCTATGGTGACCGAGCCTAGTCCCCGCCCATTCGGAACGATGCTTGTTCTTCGGCGTGTCTGATATTTTAATCGCCTATCTTAGCTGTCATCGTGGGCAGGTGAAAGTGGCCGAGACCGTCTAAAAACGTGTTGTAAATAAGGCTGTGACGAACCGTCTGCGATGAAAGGCTTGAGACGAGTCGCAGCCTGACCAGCTTTCATGCAAAAAATCAAGTGGCTTGCTTTTGTTGGCCACGGTTCGCGCTGACTAGTTGCCGTTTCGATCCTTTGACTGATCGATAGAAGTAAGGGAGATTTCTGAAACTATTGATATTGCCTTAGAGGGAAGGGATATTGCCTTGCTGCTACCGTTCCCCCTATATATAGAGCCGTTGGTGAGCGCGAGACCTGATGTGGGCTTGTTCATCACTTCACCGACAAGTATTCCCGTTGATCATTCTTCCTCGCCTTTCCTCTTAGACCGCGTCGACTTTCCTCAGAGACACGTCCTCCGCAATCGCAGACCAAAGTGCAAGATTGATACCAAGCTATCTCTCAAACACCCGCCCGCCTTCTCACTCACAAGCATAGCTGCTTAATCACCTCCAATGTCTCCCCATCACCCCCTCGTCACCCTCTCCACCTTCTTCTCCATTATCTGTTCCACCTTCCCCCTCTCTCTCCCTCCCACCCATCTCCTTCAACCTCGCATCGCCGACAACACCCACCAAGTATGTGATTGCCCCAGTCTGAAGAGCGCCGACGCGGCCAAGGCCGCCTTCGGCATCAACCAATGCACCCTCTTCATCGACCAGGCAGAGAGGGTTGGATTTTGCGTGCTGGACGCCGACCACAGCCATTTCTACCAGTGTCCGACGCTCGGGAACTCGCCGAACTGCAATGCGTGCCAGCAGGCGCTGGGCAATGCGAAAGACCTGAAGGGAGAAGACTGTCCGGAACAGTGAGAGGACAAAGATGAAGGGGCAGGACGGTGAAGAGGAGCAATGAGGGGGACGGACTAGGAGACCAAGACGATGGGGTGAACTACGCGGAGGTGTTTGCGAGAGTATCGAAGAATGTGTCTCGCGGTGGACTTGAAGAACGACGCAGATGCATGGGAAGGAATGTACATCACCAGCTTTTTCTAGATTTTGCAGCTTCGAATGCATTTTCTTGGTTCTAGCCATTTTCAGAATGAATATGTATCATTAGTGCTTGGTTCCAGGCACACAGCGATGAGCCACATAGCATTGGATCTCTGACGGAAGTTCTTATGTGCCGTACTCATTGCTGGATGTAATTATTCCCACGGCCGCAGCCCCTAGACGTAGGTTACGTGGGCATGAGATGTGACTCTTGGCATGAAAGGTCACGCTAAATTGGCGATGTCAATGGCAGTAAGGCGTTTTCCACCAGAAGTGCGATCCAGCGAGCACAGACTCGGGGGACAGTTTGAGGCATCGCAGGATCTACTTAAGATAGTTCATCGTCTTCTCGTCTGCGACATTTCGTCCACTCAGCGGGCGAGACTTTGTGCAAGTCCACATATCGTCAAGAGGCCGACGCTGTATCGAGATCGATCCAGTATTCATCGATTCTGGTGCTTTGCCGCGTTCCGAACTCAGGACAGATCGCGGGTTTTTGATTGAGTCGGATTCAGTCGAATGGCGTTTCGAGTAGTAGAAAGAGATCGACTCGCGTTAACTAAATACAGTGGAAGTAGAGAAGATAAACAAACGCAGTAGAAGAACAAAAAAAATTCACATAGGTAAATTAAGTCACGTGTAAAATGGCGGCTACAAGATAATCAGCGGAACGTCCGGAATTGACATGGGCAACAGCATCGTCGCCCAGGGCCGGGCCATTATCAATTCAGAAGAATAAGGTGTCAAGTAATACTGTAATAGTAGTACCCTCGTGTCCTTCATAAGTTTTGGCGTATTGTGTTCTGAGATGAGATACCTTTCCCATAGACTAACGAACCCCGGGGGGTCGCGAGCCAGTTGGGGGCCGCGAGCCCCACAACCGCGTTCCGCGACGCATTCTTATTATAGACCGCAACAACTCTGTCGACGCGTATCTCAACAACCAATTGGCCAAATGGATCGAAACAAAGAGCTACGCGTCGAGAAACTATTAGACGCCGTCGCCAGCGAACCAGATTTATTCGTACACGCGGCGGCGGTGAGGTACGGCGTTCCTTACTTGACCGCGAAGCATCGCGTCAATGGTCGCAGTAACTATCAAGTGGGACATCAAAAACTTCAAAAATTGACCCCTAATCAAGAACTTACGCTCTGTTCCTGGATCAAGAAAGCTGCCAAATTACATAGGCCTGTTAATAATACACAGATTCGCGAGTTCGCCGTCGCTTTATACGAGTCTGCTAGCGGGGAGGATGATATAGGTGAGGAATGGGTGCATTCATTTAAGAACAGGCACTCTGATCTGCTCCAATTAAAGATGAAACGTACCCTTAATAGTAAACGACTGCGGGCGCTTGACGACGAGGACGTCGATACGTTCTGTTCTGACTGGTTGTCTCTTGTTGAGGAATTCGATATTAAACCAAAGGATATCTGGAATATGGACGAGAAGGGCTTCCAAATGGGGCAACAGAAGAACGAGCTCGTCGTATTTGGCTGCGGTGACCCTCCACTGTGTGGCGAATCTACAGACTCGTCACAGTGGTCCTCTATTATTGGATGCGGATCGGGGACTGGCAGGATTCTAAAGCCCTTCATTGTCCAAGTAGGTACACGACCAGAGACGCATTGGTGGC